>JAGDQP010063556.1:0-11706 GCA_022664845.1 Lepisma saccharinum
CGGTAAGCAACATATGAATATCTGGCGCTAATTTACACTCAATCCCATGAATTACTGTCACAGACAGTCAAATGACACTAATAACTACACGTCGCTTGACTTATAGATACGAAAGACTCTCAATGGTAGAAGCTAGATTTAGGTTGAATCCGTATAGTGACATGGATACTAAGAAGCAAACATTCTCATGTTCAGAGAATGTTATGAGTTTTCCCTGTTTTATGTTTAGAATGTCAAAATATGTGCGCATACAAATTTTGGCAAGAACCCAATTCATTTGGGAGACATTGTTGATGCAATTGTTAGACACTCCCTGTCTTTGGAGTGATATAAAAACGGTGAAATACAAGGTCGGTGAGAACAATCCTCCTAACTCAAAGAAGTTGATATCAAATGCTGGTTAACATGACATCTTGATTTCTTATACGTAATGCTTGGTAGATTTAGAGCAGCTATTTATGTTCATTTTATCTGCAGGTGTTATTCTTCTTGGCATTCGTTCTTCGTATTCTAGGACACAGTTAACAAACATATACGCTGCAATTTTCACCTTCTCCTTTCAGCATCAAGTCTATTCTGAAAACATGGATGGCTTTAGTTCATTCAGGAAATATTTCCATTTCGCTCCCTTACGCTATATCGCCTTAAATCCTGTGTTCATTTTATACTTCGCCAAGAGGTCTTATCCCAGCAGTAAACTGTGATTCAGAACATTCATCGTAATGATCCAATACTATATCGAAACTTCTTGATTTAACTCCAAAACATTAAAACTCCGATGCACATGTTTTTAATTTAAGTTAGATTGTAAGAATACAACTCTCACTGTAACTAAAATTGCTCTCATCAGGATAGAAGTGTTTCTCAATTGTTCCTTTCAACTTTCTGAAACCTTTTTACTAATAATTCGCTTGTTGTTGGTTGTAATTCTCATTACATAGAAACCTAAAGAAACGAAGATATTAGTCACATGACCAGTTTGTGATTTTGAGCATAATGAACTTCCAGATAGAAATAACAAATCTCACCCATCTTGGGAGCGAAATTCTGGTAAGTAACACTTCGCTTTCTTTGAATCCGCAATAGCGGAATGAGACACATATCCTGAAAGAGCCAGTCCTAATTAGAATTCATATTGATTCCAAACGTCAGCCAGCAATGAGTTCGGGAGTTATATGCCTGTAATTTTAACATAGGAATCCATAGTAACTACCACGTCTAGGCATTTGCTTGACATTTGCTGATCGTGATTTGCATTTCAAATCCTGATTCCAAATTCGGATTTCAAGTCCTGATTCTAAATCCGGATTCGGGAGTTTTACGAATCTGGATTTTTTGGCTATCCCTAATACAACTCTGGCTACAATGAATCAATGAGCTACAGCTTATTAGAAAATAAATCTAACTATAAACCAGAAGCTTAGCTATTCAAGTCAAATCACATTCAGAACTAATATTTACCACATTAAATTATGCCTTAAAAGTTAATTTTATCTTTAAAATATGGCAGTTCATGTCTCTCTCGTGTCGTGACACGTAATGTTCAATTGGAGACATTAACTCGTGATCCCTCCTTAAATTGTTTTGCGTTTAAACATTCATTTACTTCTAAGTGAAACTAGATCATATTACTCATTTGGATGCACGCCATCGTGGTACACAGAGATTATTTTCTTCTTTCCCTCTGAGTCCCCCAAGTTTGTCTTAATGGTGTTTTTTTCAGATGAAGAGAATTATTTCAAAACACAAGAATCTAAGAATTTTAATGCTACCGAAGGTGGATAGGATTCTAATTCTATCAGCTGCAGAACTTCTGGAGCTCGGACATCGTAGCAGCACTGTAAATCTTATGATAT
Source organism: Lepisma saccharinum (assembly GCA_022664845.1). Taxonomy (NCBI): domain Eukaryota; kingdom Metazoa; phylum Arthropoda; class Insecta; order Zygentoma; family Lepismatidae; genus Lepisma; species Lepisma saccharinum. The sequence continues at coordinate 1,857 of JAGDQP010063556.1, forward strand.
CAAGAATATAAAGAATAATTTTCTCCATATTTAATTTCCTGTATACTATCACTAAAGTGCCTTGTGCTTCATCTTTTAAAATTAGAATCAAGTGCTTTGTTTCGTATTCTTAAAAAAAGAATACCTGCGAGAGAAGTGAAGTTTCCTTCGGTTTCATAAACAGTTGTAGCTTAAGAAACAAGTTTGTACAAACAAACAAGGATAGTTCCAATTTCCAAACTTCATTTCGACTATAAGATTCAACGGAAAAATGTTATTCGAAGCAGCGATGTCAAACATTGACGAGCGGGAGTGCTTAATCCTTACAGGGAAATCCCACTCACACACCTAAATTCGGACATAGCATACATAATATAAACATCATTTTTCTTACCAAGATACGTAACTTCACTTTAAAATGAGCAACAACGAAATCCAAGATAATGCACTATCTCAAATAATCATTTTATTACTAATGTACTCATTTCAATTAAGAATTTATTTATTTTGAAATAAACCGAATACTTATTTGTTTGTTGAATTTAATTTCTAAGGCTTTTAGGCGACTTTGGATCAATACGGATTGATGATCGGATGAATTGGTGGAATGAAAAAAGTGGGAAGAAACGAGAGCAGCCAGAGAAAACCCACCCAGAAAGGATTTGTCATCCACAGAGCAGACATGACAAGAGCCGGGATCGAACCCCAGCACTAAAGGTGAGCGCTACATCGTTTAGCCACCGCCTCGGAACTTATTTGTTCGTTATTCACCTAACCGAAATATTCCATAGACATGTCTTAAACATTAGGTGTTCATTTCATTGTAGCGAGCTCAAGGTTGAAATTCGATCGCGAGGTTAAAGTTGAGCGAGGCCGAGGACGAAATCTGATCGCGAGTTCGAAGTTGAGCGAGGTCGAGGTCAAGGTGAGATTGCGAAGTCAAAGTCCCGTCGCGATTTCGAGGTCGATGACCCATCGCGAATCCAGGATTGAGCGAGGTCGAAGTCGATGTCCCATTGCGAGTTCAACATCAAGTGAAGTCGAGGTCGAACTGAGATCCCTAGGTCAAAGTACTGTCTCGAGGTCAAAGTCCCATCGCGAGTCCAAGATTGAGCGAGGTCGAAGTCGTTGTCCCATTGCGAGTTCAAGATAGAGCGAAGTCGATGTCAAAGTGAGATCGCAAGTTCGCGGTAGATGTCCAATCACGAGTTCGTGGTTGAGGTCGAACTGAGATCGTCTGGTTGAGGTCGAGGTACCATCGCGAAGTCCAGAATGGGCAAGGTCGAAGTCTCATCGCGAGTACGAGGTTTACCGAGGTCGAAGTGAGATCGCTAGGTCGAGGGTGAGCGAGCTCGAAGTCCCGTCGCGAAGTCAAGGTTGAGCGAGGTTGGGGTTGAAGTCCCATCGCGACGTCGAGGTTGAGCGAGAACGGGTCCAAATGTATAGCTATGCTTTTTTGCTGTGTTGCAAAGAAAAATGTCTACGCAGGGTCACATTAGCATCACGCGAAGGTTCCAGAGTTGAGAAGAAAGCAAAGCACTAGCGATCCGTTAAAATGTATTTACTTGTTTTTCAAATACCGTTAAAAGGCCAATAATGGAAAAAGTATTAAAGTAACTTTTATTCTAATTTCAGGTGAAAGAACACGGACGAGCAAATTCAGTCTCGAGACATTTCCAATGTGAAATATGCGGGTATAAATCTATCGAAGAAAATAGCTTCAGAAGACATATCCAAGTCCATACAGGAGATAATATTTTCCAATGTGAAATATGTGGACATAAGTTTTCTCGCAAAAGAATTCTGAAAACACACATGTTAACACATACAGACAAAAGAGCTTTCCAATGTGAAATATGTAAATATGAATGTACTGTAAAGGGTAATTTGAAAATACACACGTTAATACATAGAGACGAAAGACCTTTCCAGTGTGAAATATGTAAATATAAATGTACTTTTACGAGTCAACTGAAGGTGCACATGTTAACACATACAAACGAAAGGCCTTTTCAATGTGATGTATGTAAATATAAATTTACTCAAAAGAGTAATCTGAAAACTCACATGTCAACGCATACAGACGAAAGACCTTTCCAATGTGATATATGTAAATATAAATGTTCTCAAAAGGGAAATCTGAAAATACACATGTTAACACATACAGACAAAAGACCTGTATGTGTTAACATGTGTCATTAAACAACTACGAAATACCAATCATATACAATTATCATATTATCTATTAGACCTTTCGGTCTTGCGTTGTTTAAAATTTATTTCTAGATAAGAAAGAACGTTTCTCAAGCAATTATATATATATATATAATGTTTTTGCAGATGTTTATAATAAGAAAACCTTCGGCTAACAGTTTCGTGATTTGAAACCATTAGTAAATATGTGTAACTATGCTTGTAAATATTTGTTCCTTAGCGATAAATATCGATGGAAATCGATAACCCTAACGTGGTTCATTCTCTTTTTCGCAAAGACAAGCGCCCAGAGACTTAAGAAAACATTTGTTATTTAGTGTATCTAAGTTAGCCTCAAATTGCTAGCAATTTCTTAAACTATGTGATGAACTTTAATGACTGAAACTATATATATAGTATGCTGAAATCTCATCAATTGAACTTCGTATCGTGAATTAAACAGACCGCATTCGAATTAAACTTACTATAGGAAGGATAAAAGAATGACACTTTATAAGTATACTAATATTTCTTCAAAATGATTCAAGTATACAATAAAGATTTATTTATTCAGCTGCATATAAACGCTGGTTTCAATTTAACGACGTTAAGAACATATAGATCTATGTAATTATACTGTGATACTTTGTATTAGTTCGTGTCTTGTAAATTGCCTTACATTTTTTATTGTTCTATTCTGGAATTGAGAAATATCGATTTACATAAATAAGGCAAAATGATAATTAGAAAACAATATTTCAAATTACAAAAAAATCGATATAACATTAGTTCAAAACGATCACAACAAACGTTGTGGATATTATAGATCCACAACAAACGTTGTACACTATATATATATATATATATATATATATATATATATATATATATATATAGGGATGGGATATTTACCGGTAAATATTTTTTCGGTGTATACCTCGGGTAAATACCCGTGTATTTAGCCAAATTGGGTAAATATATGTTATTTTTTTACAATCCTATATGTGAGAGAGACGTTCTTTCGCAGTACCTAATAATAAGGAAAAAGGTAGCAGTAGACTCTGTAGAAAGTAGAAAAAAATCAAAAGGCAGTAAATTTGTAATTTTCATTAATAAAAATGACTTACTATGTTGTTCCTGTTTTGATAATAATAACATAAAAAGCAAATAAGTTTCTGCCAAGAACGTATTTTTAAATGTGACGACTTTGACATGAACATGTAATAATAAATGAACTGTCTGAAGCCAGAGTGAAGTAACTGCATTTTCATGTTTTGCGGCAAATTAGCATGCTTTCAAGCTATTCACATGATCTGACATTTTAATCACATTCGCATGTTTATAGATTTTACTAAAGTATTTGCAGTTTACTGATTTATCACTTCGGAGATTATATGCACTCCAAACATTACTTTTCTTTCTACACATTTTCAGTTTTTTTCTTCCCGAGTAGAAGAAAACTTAGGAAACTCAACACGTCTACTTGGAAGTCTCACCTCAATATCAATACTGAACTAAATTACAAATAAGAGTTGGATCAGATATAATTTATGAGTTTCCAGTTTTGCAAGTTTGCTTCTTTCTGTAACCATATTTGTACCTCGAAGATTGTATTGTGCTACTTTAAAACACAAAATGTCTTCTTATAATCTTTTTGTTACAGTTTGTTATAAATACCCATTTTTTGGATAGGTAAATAAAATTAGGGTATTTACCCAAATATATTTTTCCTAAACAGCGGGTAAAAATACCCGTGTCCCAACCCATCATTAAAATTCAATGGGATCTTGTACATAGCACACAAATATGCTCTCAAACTCTAAAATATCATATTCAAACATTAAGTAATGTTATATTAAAAGAAGTGTGGGTTCTAAAGAACATCCAAAATATTAAAAGTTCAGCAAGATTGAAAAATAGATGTTAAATATATCCGAATTATTTTTTCTAGTACTAGGTCTCAATACAGATGCTATACGCTTTAACACTGGTAAGTTTTGAACACATAACCTGTATATGCTTTTGTACACTTACCTTAAGTGGTACCTTGTGGTGCTTTACCCTTAACACTGCTTTCTCTTGCATAAAAAAGACTAGAAAATTCCGATATCCTTGGGCATTCTGCACAACCTTCACACTTGACAAAAATAAATTCATATGTGGAGTTTTCGTCTAATAATGTATAAGCGTATATAAGATAGTTGGTTGCAAATGCTGTACAATAGCGTTGTATTCTTAATACAGAAAATAATTCTCAAATATCACAAAAATTAAACATACTAACACGATTTGTTAAGATAAATATTATTATTACATTCAGAAGTAAATAATTATATCGCATTTATTGGGCTACTTTCCAATTTCTATTCCCTTTTGTAATTTCCTTTCCTTGCAAGAAGATTTAAGCTGCAGGTCTTCGTACATTCCTGCTGACGATTTGGTGGCTGCAACTTCGCGATAAATAAGGAAATACCGTTGTTCTAATGTATTCTAACACCCTCCTTGGATGGATATATGTTTCCGCTTATTAGGCTATACGCTGTTAAAGTTGACGTCATTGCCGCGCGGTATCCTAGCAACCACAACGACTGGCTTTATACACACGGAGTAACTAACATATGTGAATTGCCTCCACACATCGAAATTCCATTATTTCGGAAACGATTGTAGATCAAATGTTCAAACTTGGCAACGTAGCAACACATCCGTAGAACAGGTGAACTGAATAATTAGTTTCTTAATATATCTTGGTGCGGGATGGGAGGCCGGAGGAAATTAATTCTACTAGAAGACATTATACACACGTATGTACATCATAACGCATGAGCTACACACATATCTTCATCACTTTCCCCCGTCTTCACACTCTATCACTATACTATACCCCCGACCTCCCTTAAGTTCACCTATACCAGTCCTTACATTATTGCCACACAGTGACCCACCTTGAGGGCTAGGGCTCATCTGTCCATATTTCGACCTAGAGTCTCCCCTAGATCAGAAGACGATCACTCACTTGTCTCAATTGTACCAACGTGTTGTCTTATCTTACACCCACGGTGTAACTGCAGATGGATGTTCTACAGCTAATGGATATTAAATTTGAATTCATAATTTGGAATTCCCAAATTTCAACTTTAAGAAATTCCGACTTTCCGGAATCGCAAATATTGGCATTCCGATTCCCATTCCGAAATGTTCCGGAATTCTGAACACCCCTAATCAGCAATAAAAATTTAATAGTTCCACGAGAAACAAATGTTGCAGTCGGTCGTGCATTATTGTTACATGAACACCAATCCATGATCTTTCATTTCAGAATTAGGATTTGGCTCTTGCATATTCTAAACAAGTCAATTAAAAGACATTGTCTTTGAATTTATCCAGTGGTTCTTTATTCGAAGGGGCTTTGGAAAGCGAAATTTTAGCCACCACCTTCTGTGTTTCAGCGGAACTATAACCACTTTTACAGAAAGGAACGAAACACCCTCTCTCCATTGTTTGTTTTAACAATAACAGTTCATAGTTTTTGTAACACAGAACACACTTTATATATATGAAGTACTTCTTCTGACATATAATAATACTGATATTTTGAAGAGAAACTACAATAAACACGAACACTATAGAAGACACAATCAAGATCTGTCCCTACCCTATCACAAAACAACAATGTTCTCCAAATCCCAACTATATATGGGCATTAAATTTTATAATGATCTACCTGTAAATATTAAGCATGCTAAAGACAAAAACACCTTTAAAACACTGTTAAGAAAACTGCTTATTGAAAAATGTGTTTATAGTGTGGAAGAATTTTCACAGTCAGGAATAAGTTGAAAACTATTGAGTTGTACCTAATAGCAAATGTGTTTTTTATCATTATTATTCTATGTAAATATATATTGTGTATTTACTCTACCATTCTTTTTAATTGTACTCTGTATTCTTTATATTTTGTGGTAATTTATCTTTGTGCATTCACTGCAACATAAATCATTTTCTGATAATCGTATTATTTTTGTAAATAGGTTTGTATTCTTGTGTGGTAGCAAGTTATTTTGCGTTTCTTTCTATTCCTTGCAATTCCATCTTGTTTATATATTGTATTCTATTCATTGTAACATTGCATTGTATTCATTGTAATAGTAATTCTTATATGTTATATGTATGTATTGACGTGTCTGTGTGTGTGTGTGTGTGTGCAATCTGTATTACATGTATCTGTAATGACGTATTCTATACCAAAATGCTTGTGCATGGAATCTGCTCACCAGAATGAAAAATAAATCAAATCAAATCAAATCACAGCAAACTTTCTTCTTTGTAGTTCATGTTGATAACAGTTCAGTTATGAAGAAATTTTGTAGTTAAATGCAATGAAAAATGTTGTACTACTTGCATTCACAGCTATAAGTTCACCTGTTAAGCGGCCCGCTGAGTACTGCTATTGGCGGAAAGTTATTAATTTCCATTGGCTAAGACGTCAAAATTTTTTTGACCATAATAGTTGTTATGTTTCATAAAAAGTGTTTAATAACTTTCGTATTGTTTACCTTCTATATTTAGGCCTATAGTCTTTCTTGTTCTTTAGAAATAGACTTCTCTTTCTCTCATTTTCGCAATCTAAACTTATGTTTCCTTTTTTTATATTATCATGGACGTAAGAATATAATAGGACTAGTAACAGGCAATTCACTCAATGTTATAAAAATGGGACGGCTGAGAGTGCAGTTTGTCATTCCAACATGGCCGATCGCGCATACTTCCTGGGAAGGAAGCAGACGATATTGTGAATGTGCAAATAAATGTTAATTATCTCAATTCGTCCTCAATTACTAATTATTATAAAATATGTGTCACTGCAATACACTTCCTTGCCGAGACCAGTGATCATTTAAATCTTGAAACCTGATATTATTTCACTAGTATTATTGAAGAAAAAACTTAAATATTGCTCACCTGTTTATCTTCACATGTACCTCTTGGTCGGCTTCATCAGACGCAACCTTCCCGGTTGTCTTTATTATAATATCGTGTTTTTGCCGGAAATATGTTGTAAAGTGTATTATATTGTGCATGTTAATGCATAAAAAAGGATATATATTTTCAAAGATAAAGAGACAAGGAAATTTAAATGAAATTTGGATGTTCTTTATTAGAGGGAAAAGAGAACTAATGAAAATAGTGTACAGCTTGTAACATTACGGTATAAAAAAAGCAGATGCCTTCTTTTGTATTCTGCAGGAGGAAAAACAATGTGCAATTTGTTGGAAAACGTGTATGAATTTATGTGTGTGCTGTGTATTCCTCCGTGTTTCTTGGTTAACAGTGCTAGTATTTTTTCTCGTGTTTTATGTAAATACGCAAAAGGAAATTTAATACAAGTTATGATTTATAATTTTGAAAGTGGGCACTAAAAGCTAGGATGTATATAAACCCACAACCGCGGGGGGCGTAGCCCCCGGTTAGCACTGGGCACACGGAAAAGTGCTGTTTACTCAAAAATTGTTTACGCAAAAGTTCTGTTACGTACCGGAAGTGTTTCTAAGTGTGCTCCGGAAGTTGCCAAAATGGTAGCCTACCCTGCGGGTCGAGCTATAAAAAAAGCTTGCAATCTTACAATCCTAAAATGTTAGTAATCAGAACAAGGCATTAGCTCAGTGATAGGACTCGTGTCCTCTTATCGTGAGATCATGGATTCGAATCCCATTCTGGAAAATTTATTTTTATATAATGATATATTCCTTAGAGAATGAATAATTAGATAAAATATTTATATCGGGATATAATTCTTTAAAATGACTCTTTTTATCTTTCATATGTGTTTACCTTACTTTTCCAACACGTGCTCCCTCTCTTAGATAGTAAACGGATGTTCAGAATTTCGGAACATTTCGGAATGGAAATCGGAATGCCAATATTTGCGATTCCGGAAAGTCGGAATTTCTTAAAGTTGAAATTTGGGAATCCAAATTAAGAATTCAAATTTAATATTTAAGACAATTAGCGTAAAGGCTTTAGGAAAATTTCTTTCAGTCAGGATGGATGATAATGGGATGATTGTTGGAATTGAGAAAGTGGACGGAAACAAGAAAACCCATGTATACGGTGTTTGTCCACCATAAATCCACATGGTAGCAGCAGGGATCGAACTGGCGACACCAAGCGCCAGACATGAGTGCTTTACCTTTGAACCACTGTGGCACTCGGAATTCCAGAATATCGAATAGTCGGATTTCTGGAAATTAGGAAATTCGGTATTCCAAATTATGAATTTGAATGTAAGTCTTTGTAAGGTTCTTAGCCTAAAGGCTTTGGGCAAATTTGGCTCAGGCCGGATGGTTGATGATTGGTGGAATGGACAAAGTAGGAGACAGGATAGCATGGAGAAATCCCACGCACACGGTGTTTGTCCACGATAAAACCTACATGGCACGAACAGGGATTGAACTGACGCCCCAGAAGTGAGCGCTTTGCCATTTAGTCACCACGGCACTGGCAATTCCAAAATGGTGGAATTTCGCAAAATCGGAATTGACTTTGGACTTTCGACCACACCTAGTGCTGATACGATTGCTTTTAAACGCCCTGTTATTGCTTGAAGCTGCTCTTGCATTTCTTGACGCTGTGGTAGCTGATGCGGCATCTACAAATCGTGGGATATGGAAATAACTTGGAATATAGGAGAAAAAGATTCTGTGAAAAAATTCTTTTTCCATCCTTTAGACGATGGAAGGAAAATATTTGTTTTCTGACGCTCCTCATGTTTTCAAGTGTATTAGAAACAGTTCAATGACGAAGAAACTATTAATCATTAACAACAAAATTACTAAATGGTCACATTGGATATTGTACATCTCAATCACCTTCGATTGTGCCCAAATTTGACTCCGTCACACACACACAAATCCTCGAAATCTTGCTAAAAAAAATGCGTGTTTATATAAGATTCTTAGTTTCTACAGCCTACTCAAACCCCCAAAATTTGGAGACTGAAGTTTTGGAAAAACAAAGGAAAGCCTAACATATTTTTCGACGTCTTTAAGTACACCTTTCGCTCCAAGCAAAGTGAAAAATCATGTGCGTTGGATAATTTAAAGAAGAGACTAGATAATTTAGTGGCTGAAGAATTTTGGGATTGTGATGAAGTTATTGAACCTTATTATGGAATGGCCGAAGTTGTCGATTGTATTTACCTGCTACGTCACAGGATTTGTTACTAGACCTATTTCCGATTATATGCAGTGTTCTCTTTGTAAAGATGCAATCGAAACCCATATTATTGATAGTAAGTTATCCATTCCTGAAACAGAACTAGTAAACTGTAAAACGAGGGGAAAGATAATTCATCCAAATCGAAACTGGTACAGGATTCTTTCTACGCTCGGGTCTTTCCTTGTTGAAATAACAAATAGTGTAAATGTCTATGAAAAAAAGGTGTCCCAGTTGCTCAAAAACTATCAATTTTTATTCCGGTTTTTGAATTTTGTTTATGGTCCTTAGGATAGTGGGAATAAAGGATTTCGAGGAGCTATGTTCAAGGTGCCATCCCAGCATTTGCATCGTGTGATTGAGGAGAACCCTGGAAAACCTCAGTCACGATTTTCGGTAGCTGGGATCGTACACACCATCTCCCGAGTGCTACGCTAACGCTCTACCACTGAGCTACTGCAGC
>JAGDQP010063557.1:0-11706 GCA_022664845.1 Lepisma saccharinum
CATCCATACTTTGATCGGGGCGGAAGAGGAAGAAGAATTGGATCATTACACAAACTTTGTGGATTGAACAACTGTTCTACGGCTGCAGTTCCCCCCCCCCTCAGAATTCTCTCCAATCCTCGGACCCTCCCCAATCAAAGTATGGATGAGAAGAATGAAAGAAGAAAGAAGAAGATGACTCCTGCAACGAGGGAAAAGACTACTAGGAAGGAAGATGTACGACCAACAACAGCATCAATAACTAATATCTTATCTCGTTGCAGGACGCAGAAAAGAAGAAGATGCCAGTCTTCAAGTCGTGTGTTGTCATGTGTTGTCCTGTATCGTCTTGTCTAATGTGTGTTATATGTTTAAATGTATGTATGTTCTTTATTTTAATAAAATTAGTATTTAGTAGATAGGGAATTCCCCCAAGGAAGTTCCAAAAAATCTGGAACAAATGCCAGGAGAACATTCTGGATGCCTGGCCAAGAGTCCGTCCCGCAACCCCAGAGGTCTCTGACCGATGGAACACAGGGGCTTCTTGGAGTGCCGGAATTCCGGCAATCCAAGAATCTCTAGGGACATGCCTGCCCCAAGGCAAGGAGCTCAAAAATGAGCGTGATGTACGACCTTGAAAGTACACAACTTGGCTTGTGTAAAGGATACAAAGAGGCAGGGGTGGTATGCGGGTCCCCCCTAAAAATATATATATATATATATATATATATATATATATATATATATACATCGTCACTAACCATCGTCACTTCTGTACTATCAACAAACCGGATGCCCTAGTTTCCTTGCACACCGAGTCCCACAATACAAATTTTGATCTATCTTTCTTGGTTGCCATAATCCACATTTTACCTCCTACGACCAGCACCTCAACACGCCATCTGTGGGAGAATGCCTTTATTCACGGTTTGAGCGCGAAAATAAAACCTGGCCTTAACCTTCAATAACTCTAAGCTCCCCTTTTCCTCTGCATTTTCTACACATTTCCATCCACGATCCCACCTTGTACTTACACGCTATACAGTTATTATTATTTCAAGTTCCGGATATCTACGCGCTACAGCAGTCAGTTGTTCTCCAGTTTTGATGTTTTGTCCGGTACGTGTCGTCACTGTCTCTTCAAACTTGTACTTTGTGAACTTCGCTGTCTTCCTCTCTACTTGAAAAAGTGTGAATACACGAAATATAGTGACTTTTTTTATGTGAATATGTGTGATCTAGTGAGGTATTAAGCTGTAAGTAATCCTTTTTTCTCTTTGATTTGTCTAAAATTTACCTTAAATTGTCTTCCCGGCTTTCCCTTGTACTAGTTATATATATATATATAAACACAGACTATTTGGAATTACTTTAACTTGCATCAGGCGTGGTTTTTCTGAAACTAAACATGTCACAGATTCACGAATCAGTTACTGAAACACTGTCACAGTGACAAATTGTTTGCAGTTGGAAACTAATTATGATTTTGCAATAAATCTCACTGAAAGGAACGTACGTATAATACATTACATGTAAAATTGTGTTGTTAATACCGATTCCTGGAAACATTTCATCAAGTTCTTAAAGGAGTCTGTGATTCAAAGAGGGTTACAACCACATGTTTAGATCCTACCTCTTATAGTTTTCCCGAGTTACTCAGATTTCGAAATAAAAGGAAATTGGCCGTGTAATTTATGTGTGTGTGTGTCTGTATTAGAGATGTATCCATTACTTTAATAGCAATGCGAGAACCTTCTGGATACTGTTAATAGCCTCATTATCATTGTTATACATTGAAGGCCATTTGATATAAATAAAATGTTCTCATTTTGATTGTGTTTACTTCTTTCAGGCTGAAGGCAATTGCGACGCAGAAAATGAAATGGTTTTTCAAGTGAAAGAAGAGCCGGTCGAGTGGAGTGAGGAACAAATTAACATTCCAACGGAAGATTTATCATCATCGAGTAACACGTACGAAACAGGAGCTACAGTCATGACTATAAAACCGGTGAGTGGTTGGTTCCTGTCTGTGGTAGTTAATTGATATACATTGAAACTTCTGTAGTGTTCCGTGACAGGACCCTCTAGAAAATTCTATGAACGTGTCATTGCATGTTGTGCTTTTTTTTCCGCTGAGAAATAAAATAACAAAAATAAAAATTATAAAGCCATATACACTGAATTAGGAAAACTCATGGGATAGCAGGTCACTGATTCGCGGGTGGACACCACATGTGTTCCACGCTCCCTACAGGGCTCCAGTTGTGTGTGAGACCTTACAGGAAGTGGTTGTGTGAGTGATTCATGTGAAATGCAACGTCGTTGTGAGTTGACGCCATTCGAACGGGGCATGGTGGTGGGTGCCTGACGCATGGAAAGTTCGATTTCGGCAGTGGTGCAGAAATTCGGCTTCACACGTTCAACCGTGTCCAGGGTGTACCGAGAATGGCTGGATGAAGACGTCACAGTCCACAACAGGCACCATACCGGGCGTCCATCCGCCCTCAATGACCGAGACCGGCGACACCTGCGACGAATGGTCAACAAAGACAGGAGGGCGACAATGCGAGAAATCACGGACCAATTCAACACTGGCCGCGCTCGAAACATCTGTCAGTGGACAATCTGTCGGAACATGCGTTCTCTTGGGTATGGAAGCCGTCGTCCTACACGGGTGCTACTGCTAACCCCGCGTCATCTGACATTCCGGTTTGCATTTGCCACCAATGACTTCGGATGGATACTGCAACAGTGGCGTAACGTCAGTTAGTCCAGTTCAACGAATCACCGTATCAACTGCCGATGGGATGCACCGTGTGTGGCGCATATCTCATGAATCTATGGATCCCGTATGCCAAGAGGGCGTGGTCCAGGGCAGTGAGATATCAGTCATGGTCAGAAGCTCGTTTTTCTGGTATGGAGTGGGCCGTCTGGTTATTCTAGAAGACACGTTGAATGGTTCGTCAGCTGCTCACCCGATTTTGGCTTTTCAACCTCCAGACGACCTTGCGATCATTCAAGATGACAATGCGCTGCAACATCGCCCCAATGTCGTCCGAGAATGGTTCGAAGAGCTTGTGCAACGACTGAGCTGGAACCCCAACAAACATATCTGGGATGCCTCTGAACTCAGGCTCCGTGTACTGGATCCTCCACCCACGAACAGGCCGCAATTAGTTTCCGCTCTGCAGACTGTATGGTGTCAACTGCCTCCGGAAGTGTACCAGGGACTTGCAGACTCACTTCCACGCCGTATAGCTGCGCACCGCAGGTCCAGAGGAGGCCCGACCAGATATTATGTAACTATCCCATGAGTTTTGCTAACTCATTGTACCGTGTGTGACTATACTCACCACAAGGTCATATGTGTGCCTGTCCAATTTTTCCTTTTACTGCCAGTAAGCAGCTAGCCTCATTTACTGTACTGTATTGGTTATCTGTAATTGCTGTGCTTTCTGATTGCTAATCCGACGATATTCAGAAATGAAAATCTACGGACTACAGGGTTTCTATTGTAGTTAGGCAGTAAATTCGTAGATTTGTGCCATGTAACTCCATTACAATACGCTACCTAATTTTAAATTTACGTCAAGGAAATCTATCAAAGATGGTTGAATTGTTTTCTGTCTCTCCAGTCTATATAATGCCAATTTAAATAATATACAGCATGTCCCGCGTAGGAGCTTTTAAGCAAACTACTCTTCTCACAACCAAAGCAATTGAATTTTAATTTTGATTTTTTAAAGGCCTTTAGGCAACTTTGGCTCAGGTCGTATGGATGATGGTGGAATTAAGAAAGTGGGAGGAAACAGGAGAACCACAAGAAAACCTACGCACACGGTGTTTGTCCACCACAAAGCCCACATAACATTAGTTGAAATCGAACTGAGGACTCCAAGCATTAGAAGTGAGCGCTCTTAACACAGCCACCGCGGCCCCGCAACCAAAGCAATATTTCATCGACAGTGATCGGCTGCGAACTTGCTTATACACTATACATTACGATAATCTTGATTTCAATAGTCAAAGACTGTTGTGCTGATAGAATATTCTGATTTAGTTTCGTGTTGTGTTGTGTGGTGTGTTTTATTTAAAAGGAGCTCAGTGCCGAAGGTAAAATGTACTTCAGAAAAGAGAATATTCTTAACTGAGTCTAATGCCGATTATACTTTTCGTCAACACCACTTATTATCAGTATTTTTTAAAAGACTATTAATCATTGTCAGATGTAAACTCCTACCGAACAGCTGTAGCTCCGTTGATAGAGCATTGGCTTCACATTCGGGAGGTCCTGGGTTCGATAGCAGCGGCAAACTATCCTTGACTCAGATTCTCCTGTCATCAGGCAAATGCCAGGATGGTACCTTCAGCTGAGGCACTGACCAATTCCTTCCCGCAGCCTCTCCCATACCCCAGGGGCACAGCTTGTTTCTTTGCGTAGGTAAACAAATTCTGTTTTTGGCGTGCGGGGCACGTGTTCCCTGGTTCCGGCCCTGCCCTACCCTATCTCGGCCAGAGCCATAGGTGCTTAAAGGCCATAAATAATTTCAAATGCAAACTGCTCTGGAAAGAATAAATGGTAAAGGAAGGGATTAATAAGAGTAATGATTTTAAGATGGTAGCCACTTTGAGTTTGAATGGTGGTCATTTTTAAACCAGTGCAATTGGAGTAGAACCAAATCGTTCTGTAAGAACTAGTTTCACAAAAATGCGCCTGAAAATCTGTATACCAAGGAAGCTGTCCTTGTAGATCTCGCACTAGGCATATGAATAAGACCCACCTCTCACATGTACACTCCACATTATCATCATTAGCTTTCATTTTTACGTGCGTGACTTGGACATGAACGAAACTTCCCCACAGAACTGTCTATTGTATCTCCAACACCTTTGTTTTTTACTTGGGTCACCTAGTCAGTCACACAACATCTAGAAGCCTAGTCTCTCACATTTTCGTCTAGACACTACGAAAGTGTTTCTGTCGAGTTTCGTAGTATACTAGCAATTATATATGATACTGTATACTAGATAATACTACATACAGCGTGTATTAAAATTAAGCTGCATTCGCCAATCATAAACATAACTTAAATAGATGTATCGGGTACTACTCGAGTATGATGTGATAAGCCGCATTTCTTGTCGAGATATGACGTCATTTGTGATGATGCCGCCTCCGAAAGTAGGCATGTTTCGAAATTTCTTTAAAGGAACTTTCTTCTTGATTTGGTGTCAGGAATTCATTCTCAGATCTTTTACAGTCTTTAATCTAGCACCCTGTATAATACTATATACCGTGAAATCGTAATAATTACGTATTGATACCACTTAGTTTGTTCTCCTACTTACAAATATTTTCGTGTCATATTTATGTATTTTTATATGTCATATGTATATTCTATCCTGGTTGGAAGGCCGGATGGAAGGAGATCATTGAGAAGACGGATACGTCGTTGGGAGGACAATATTAGAAGAGAGTAGGTCAGGGTTAGCAGGTACCTGGAAAAGTCATGGAATTTAGTTGTTAATAGTACAAAAAATCAATCAAGTTATTATTTTTACTTCTCTGCTTTTGACTGTGCAGAGCGTTGTAAGTATACTTCTTTTCTTTTACGACTAAACTCCCTAGCATGAAGGTCTCGAAGAACTTAATTTGACCAACTGAACTTGGTTGTACCAGTCTTACTTTTTGTGAATTTAGTGACAATATTGATGCTAAACCCTTATCCGGTGAGTACTCTCTAGTTGATGGTTATGAGTGAAGGAGAGGGAAGATTGGGTAGATAATAGAGGGACAGCTTATATCAAAGAAGTGTAAACAACTTTTTTCTCTCAGATTTCATGTTTGTCTGATGCTTGCGGGCTTAAATTAGAATTTTGTGTTCGAATTAAAGAAAATAATTACATTTTAGAACCAATTAAGAGAAGCATGACCTTTTTTTTTTAAGCAAGCTATTGAAAAGTATTCAACTAATGAATATGTACGTTTTAATATGTAAGTTGAGCTGCAAACGTTTTATAAGTTATTTTATTAATTTTCGTTTTCTTCTAATGCCTTTCTATTTTTATCAGATTTATATTTTATTCGATTGATTGGTTGTATTGTATTAATATTTGATTTTACTTTTGATATTAGATGTGTTACAGTGTTTCTAGACTTGGTTTTGAATATTTTTAAGGTAACATATTTTTTTTTTAGTTTTGTTCCTTTTTTTTCCTTCAATTTTGTTCATGTGTTTTTGGATAAATAAATAAATGTCATAAAAATACACAGAAAGGCAGAGGGTGGATATTGTAGTGGGCTTTTGTGTATTTTTTTTTATACAGCTTTCAGCTTACAAAGATTTCTTAATCTTACTACCTGGAAAATGTCCTCAACTGATCTGGAAAACCTGGAAAAGTCAGGGAAAATGAAAATAAAAAATCCCTGGTAACCCTGGTAGGTGTTCTTGATGTTGCCCAGGATAGAATCCAATGGCGAACGTTTGTTATTGTGGCGATGAACTTTCGATTTCCATAAGCTATAAAGTAAGTTAGTTTTTATGTATTTTTGGTGTGATCTGGCTCATTTTATTTTAATTATCAATATGGACTGAACACGCAGTTGTGGCCTAAGCCTGCTACAGTTCCCTCGGTGAGTTCAGAGAACGGGCTAATATTGCGTTCAGTCTTAGTAAGCATCATTCCAACAATCTGCTGACGAAAGTGAGGTAAACCTTGGTCAGTATGGCCGGTTCTGGGACACGAACCTGCGTGTCGCACCACTCAGTGCTGATCCGAAAACCACTTCTGTAACTACCAGATTGCCAGTGATTCTCAACGTTTTCAGTTGCAGCCCGATAAAATTGTATTGAACGGTTGCAAGAAGTGAAAATTAGGATGTAAGTCTATTCTATTGACGGTGAGGTTCTAATATTTGTATGTTTTGGTTTATAGGTCGTTAAGCTGGCGTTCCTATCGATACACGGTTTTGCCAGAATTACAGAAATTGCCAGAGATAGTGTGTTCTTAAAAAAAAAAAAAAAAAAAAAACATTTGGCGCTTGATGAACATTTCATTGTACATTTCAGTTTGTGGTGTACAAGCTTTCAACGAACCATAAACCATTACGATAAGAAAATTAATGGCTGCACACGAACCGATCAACGAAAGTCGACTTTTCCTCCCAAAACCACCGGTTGGGTAAACTTTTTTACAAAGAGAGAGTTACTACACGGAGAACGAATGTAATATCGTAGTTACGTACCTTGAATATTAATTGTAGTCGTTCTCAACGGAAAACCATTAACTTTATGGAAGCGCCATTTTGTGCTCTGGAAGCTATTAACGAGATAGCGAAATGCGCTTCCACAAACGTTGAGGACGACTTTATTTACAGATTCAAAATCACGAAATTTTACATTCTCTTTATAAAATGTGATACGGATAAATAAATATTTTGATGATGTCATATTCGCTTGAAACAGGAGGCTTGTTGGGACCTGTTAGCAGGGTCATCAATACCTGTGCCATGTCTCAGCCCAGCGGTTGAGAAACAAGGAAATGTGGCTCGGGGTTGGTGTAATCTAGTCTTATTGTCTCACATAAGAACTTTTCCTTTCGTCAATTTATGTGTTTGGAGGGGAGGAGGACGGAGATAAATACATACAAAAAGCAATAATAAAAAGAAATCGCTTGAAATATGGACGTTTCTGAATTATTTAAATATTGTCCCATCTTTTATCCTTATTTTTTAATTTATTTATTTATAATTTTTGTAATATGGCGAAGTTAAGACTAATGGATTGTGTTCCATTTAAGGTTAATGTAAAGCAACGATCTCCAACAAAAGATGTCAGCACTACCTCCGTATATGTCTAATGTATTTTTATCTATGCATGAAATTTCAATGTTGCTGCTACAAACTCAAGCCTAAAGAGTTCTAACTTTCAGGGAAGAAAGTTCATAATCAGTCCAAGAGTTCAGTCAATGCTGATTTTTTTTATTTTCGGTGTTCTTCATTGTTGAAATCGCTTGATTGTTGTTAAAGTCAACACCTATAACAATGAACAAAAAAGAAAATTAGAAATCAACACCGATTGAGCTCTTGAAATAGTTATGAACTTTAATCTCTGAAAGTTCATGCAACGATAAAAATACATTAGACATATACGGAGGTAGTGCTGCCATCTTTTGTTGGAGATCGTTGCTTTACATTAACTTTACCCATGATGTATAAAGCTTAGTAATGATGAAGAGGGGTAAATAAGATACGTAATTCTAAACATTAATATACACATGGCTTCTTGTTACATATAAACTAGACCATTACATATAAACTATATTATAAAAATATTATAAATAAATATTTTTACCCTTGTCGCCGTTTAATTTATGTTTCAGAGTTTTCCTTCCCTTCCTTGACCCCATTTTCTCTTACAAAATTATATCTAAACGTGCATTTAGCTGACTTGATAATCCGCAAGAGAATGTTCTGTTTTGCGGATTAATGGCTGTGGGCACAGAACATTGCCGGTTTATGGGGACTTTGGGCTTAATCGTAGGGCAAAGCTTTTGATTGGAATCATGGATTGCTGTTGTTAAGTGCTGTTCCCTTGGGATTCGCAGAAAATTGATATTTACTATAGTAACAGGTATTAAGGATGAAATGTACTGAAGGACGTATCCAACGGTGGCAAAACTTGATAATAGAAATAGATGTCGTCTATAAACAACTGGTATTTAGGAGGTAAAGTAAGCAAAGGTGCTTTCGTGAAGTCCCAAAATAAAGTGTAATCAAGATGTTGTGTAACCTCCTATCACTACTACTTTTCGTTGTTCTCACCTTCACCAGGCGAATGTTGTGATTGTACTTCAATAAACGGTGCATTCCCCCATCCCTTCGTCTGTGAGAGTGCTCTGCGAAGGATGTAATTCCTCAGACTCAGTTATATATATATATATATATATATGTTTTCAGTAGCCGCTTGGAACAATGTATCAACGTCATAGGCGTCGAAGTATTTTGGAACACTGTTTTTTTTTTTTGTTTTTTTTTTCACTACAATCTTTACATCTTTCCTTCCTCTGGTGCGTGGGGCCTCAGTTCGATCCCGGCTTGTGCTTTGTTGGCTTTGTGGTGGACAAACACCGTGTGGGTGGGGTTTTTCAGGACGTTCCCGTTTCATCCCACTTTCTTCATTCAACCAATTCTTCCATCGTTATCCATCCGGCCTGAGGTGCCCATGCGTAAAGGCCTTAAAAATTAAATTCAAATTTAGATCTGTTTCTGTTTAGGAAATTCCAGTAACATCATATGTATCGTTTCTGGTTGAGACGTTTTCAGTGTAGTAAATATAGAGTTTCTCCAAACCTCAAAAGGATAGCAATTAATTCATCACACCATTGTACTCATAAAGAACTTTCATTAGATATATATACAGGGTGTCCGGAACTGTGAAAAAGCTGAAAAAGTCAGGGAATTTAGTTGGTCAGAGAATTTTCCTAAATCAGAGACAAATCAGTGAAATATATTTCTCCGTACTGTACACTGTTTGTGGAAGTTTGTTCTTGCACGTAGAGCAAACTTCCTTGACATTACTGAATCAGCGCTATTCTCCCCTGAAGTTCTGCTCGATGCGGGCACAAGCTTCAAGATTGTTGCCATTTGTGTAAAGAACAACCTAATGGGCTCTATGCTTGCATATTTTTTCTTCTGTCATTAGCAACAGATCTTTCATTGCCTTTCGTGCAGGAGTTTCAGTCCAGTGTTCCACAAGCTACTTTGTTGTATAATACTTTCACTTCCTGTGTCACAGACACCTTGAGAAGATATGTGAAACCAGAAGTGATGGCTGAGACTGTTCTGTACAAAGTGGGCTTCACTAAGAAAGAGGTTGTGTGTGATGGAGATAGACCTTGGTTATCCTACGAGAGATGCTATGAAGAAAGTAGGGAAGACCTCCGATCAAGTTCTGCGTTTCAGCGGAGAGTGTCGAACATGCTTGCAGATATTTGTGTGCAAGTTATTGTGTCAGTCACCTCTTACTTTTAACCTAACTCTATGGCTAACGGAGCTTTCAAGTTCATTGCCGCAGTAACAAACGTTCGCCATTGGATTCTATGCTGGGCAGCATCAAGTGTCATTCCAGCGATGTCTCGGTCTTCCCAACGTCCTCTTTTCCTCCGCTTTACCAACCACGATGGAATATAATCTTCGATTTTTGCTCATCCGAAATGCACTTTCTCAAGGAATGAAAGAAAATATCTCTCTTTCTGAGGGCTGTTCCATCGAAAGTATTGGTTCTACGAAAAAAATGTGTAGCACCTTAATTGCAGCAAATTATATGCTCTTTCTTTTTGATAGTACCCACATTTCCGCTAGAATGCAAGGGAGTCGAGATATTAGGAAGAACTTTTTTGGCGCCTTTTTTCCAAGATGGCAGGACTGGCGTTGATTTTTTTTGGAAATATTCAGGGTTGTATGTCAAAGAAAAGGGCCACCATAATGCACATGAAATTAAACCTGCAGTGGATTACAATATTTTATGATAGGTACACACTTACATACTTGAACCTAAATTTTATAATACATAAATCACTGTATACAGCAAGTTACATACTTGGTACAAATGTATGAAGTTGACGTATTCTTTTGTAAACAGTGTGTTCGAGGTACATCTATTGGCTATTGAAACTCAGCCACTGTTAGTTCAAGGTCATGTTTGCCAAATGTCACAAATTTGTATGCATTTCCGTTATTTACTACTTCAAGTCAAAAGTTTTGGACGGACAAAGCAATATCCTATTGTGATTCGTTTTACTGCGCAAAAAATGTCTCTCTTCCAAGTAGTGGACCTGGCCAAAAGATGAAACCGAAATTCACTCTTTGGCTTATCTTGACACTATCTATTTATTTATTTATTATTAAGTTTCAGCCATTTTACACAGAAACTAAATAACATTACAACAAAATTAATAACATTATACAAACTAAATAACATGAAATTAAATTTTAAACAACACATAACACAGCAATTGATATCACTAACTTGACAATTATAATACAAAAGAGGAATAACTCAGATATTTGTATTTAGCGTTCGATGGAAAGTGTTTTTAGATCCGAAAATATCGATATTTGAATCGAGATTCTTATACATAATTACTAGTCTGTGGAATAAGGAGCGCTGAAGTATACTTAGCCTAGACGTGGTACAATGAAGGAAGTTATTATTTCTGGTTATTCGTAAGGGAACACGGAAGTAAAATTTAGATATTAACTCTCCAGTTCTAAGATTCCCGTTAAGTATCTTGTATAAGTACATCAAATCTTCCAGATTGCGACGAGAAGAGGGAACGTGGAGACCAAGAACGGATAATAACTCGGGTTTGTTTAAGCTACGTACTGATGGTATTCTTCTTTTGACGATAGCAAGAAAAAAGGTCAGAACAGAATCAATATGAGATAGATTAGAAATACGGGACCGCGACAAAGTGTCTCTCCGACAAACTGTCTCTCTTCATTTGGTTCGTAGCCGACAAAGTGTCCCAACGACAAAGTGTCTCTACGACAAACTGTCTCTCTTCTCATTTGGTTCATCAGCGACAAAGTGTCTCTCCGACAAACTGTATCGCATTCCTGAGGAGGGACACTTTGACGGGGGTCAAACGCGACAAACTGTCTCTCTTCTCATTTGGTTCATCGGCGACAAAGTATCTCTACGACAAACTGTATCGCATTCCTGA
>JAGDQP010063558.1:0-11706 GCA_022664845.1 Lepisma saccharinum
TTATATTTTTAATTAATTATTTAAACTATTTATATCTGAGTATGTAATTCTTCGGCCAGGATACGGGAGGGGAAAGTTTCGGGAAGGTGTCGGCTATGTTGAAGGTGTCATTCTGACATTTGCCTAGTGTGACTGAGGTAAAAATCTCTGGAAAAATCTCAGTCAGGATGATCGGCCGCTGGGATCAAACCCACGACCTCCTGAATGCTACACCAACTCTCTCTCACTGAACTACGGCGGCTCCATGTCTTTTTTTCTTTTTTCCCTTTACACACTCACTTTTTGCATTTGTTCTTAAGATTTAAAATTATTAGAACATTACATTCGCAACAGGTCGAATGCCTAACATTTCAAGAATATAAAATTTTAGAAATTTGTAGTAATTATTAGTGGAAATAATTTTTAGTTATTTAGAGAGGAGACATATTATTTTTATATATTAATTTTGCATAAAACTCATGCCATACTATAATGCATCCACATAATATTAAAAGTGCTTTATTCACGTTTGAAATGAGGAAAAGGTAAGGTTTGCTATGCCTATAAGGAACATGGCAATTTTCATTTTGAAAATTTGTAACTTCATTGTGATGCAGTTTAGATTTGTAACCTTGCCTCCTTTTGTTATAAATTTAGCACAAACATATAATTCTTACATTTTGGTGCGTTCCATTTACAATGGAAGGTAAGGCCTACGGTACTTACTGAGCTCGTTACAATGTATTACGAAGAGGTAGGTTCAATGAACCACACCGAATTTTCTGCCTAACCACGTGCACACGAAATATCTGCGTTAATATTTTGACTATATCCTACATGAGTCTTAGAACTCTTCTCCACTGGGAATCATGAGCATTTAATCTGACCTCCTGTCTAACGAAAATCCATCTGTTTTCATTTTTCATCGTGTGTTTTTCTGCATAATCTGATTTATGAGTACTGTTTCATCTTACTTTTACATTTTTTGCATTGCATCTGTACTAAGTTATGTATATCTAAAAAAACAAGAAAGGTGTGCTGCTATTGTTTGCTGATTTTCATTTTGTGGGAGAGACGGAGGGATGGAGAGAGACTGGTCTCTGTACCAGACACGATTATACGGCAAGAACGTGTCAATCGGGTGGCCTAGCTGCACGACTTTCAATGTTTTTATATGAGGTGTATCAAAACAAGCTGAAAGGGAATAATTTCTGACCATGACACTTCAACCAGTAGAGGAAAGTAGTTTCTTGTATTAAGGAAAGCGGATCACGATGATTGTCTTGTATTAGAAATGCTAATATGACAAGAGTGATGCTATTTATGTTGTGAATTTAATATTACCCACAATAGTGTAAATGTAAATAGGTCTGTACAATATTATTATTAGGTATCGGGATTTTACAAATATGTTTTATTTCTGCGATCTTTAAACTAAGTTCTAATGTAATAAGAACTCGTTACACCGAAACCGATGCAAGGACATTTTCCTTTTACACTACTTTCAAGTTTTTCTACGTTTATTTTGTATTTACCTACTTTAACGATATTTGTGTGTTGTTGTTTAGAATACAATTTTTAATTCTTGGGATTATGTTTTAATTTATGATTGTACATTTGAAGGAGACATGTTACGATAAAAATATGTTTACCCTGTATGATACTGCCAACATTTGGTGTTAACATTGTCATCAGCTTTTAATTAAAGTTTTCTGTATCTTTCGGAGAAGAATTGTAGTGTCGAGACCTGAGATTACCTCAATGACTTAAAAGTCCCCTTCTCTTCTTGCTGTGCTCTTCTAATTCTCAAGTTATCTCTCTCACTCTCTTCTTCATTTGGTCTCCCTTAACTTTACTTCATTCCATGCTATCGAATTCCCTTCGCTGAACCCCCTACTCTCTTAAGTAGATCTCTCTATGCAGGAGTTAAGGAGGTAGTATTGAAGACGGAGATAAATCTGTAATTTACATGTTCCAAACACCCAGACACACACATACACACACAGAGGGAGAGAGAGAGAAAGAAAGAAAGAAAGAAAGAAAGAAAGAAAGAAAGAAAGAAAGAAAGAAAGAAAGAGAAAAAACAGAAAGAGAAAGAACGACTCTGAAAATAACATCTTAACTAACTCAACTTGTTGGTCTCCCTGCAACCAATTTTCACAAAAGCAAAATCTAATGTCTTATCGCCAGAACCCAACCACATTCCGCCTTGCTTCCTTTCATAAAATTTCTTTCTCTACTACCACCTGCTTACCTACCTACCCTACATGAAACTGTATTAGTCTTCAAGAATTTCAGTCTTTCTCTTTCCTCCTTTAGCTTAGTCATTGAATTTTAAGAGCGATGGACCTTACATATCATTTTAAACTTTTCATCGGTTTTCCCTTTGCTGGAACTTCTGCTGTTAAAACATCAAAGGTATTAAAATCAAGTTTTCAAGTTGGTTCAAATAACTCACTCTGTAGCGCCCTGCCTTCCCTTACCTGCTGAATATTATTTCGTAAATTCGTCCTCCGGAAAATTCATTTGAGATTGAGTATGTGTTATGAAGGTTTCCGAGCAATAAATTGGCTGTTCATGACTATATGCATTCCATTTTGAAAATATAGTGATTCTAGTATAAAACAGTTCCGGGAGTCACAGGTAGAACGACTGGAAGTTGCATAATATTAAGGTTTTTAAAGCTACTTTTGTTTAAAATTTAATTTTAGGTGTTATATTGCTTTGCTGCCCAATTATTTCTGCATTGGAGTTTTATAATTCAAGTTTCAACATATTGTCTACGCTTCTCAATTGTTCAGAGTAGGAAACTAAATGAAATTACCATTCGGAATAAAATGTTGACATGTTTCTTTTCTAACATCTTGAAGGAACAAAATTTATTAGAAAACCTGTGTCACCACTAGAATAAGTAAACAATAAATATACTATACTTCTCTTTCGATATGCATTCTGCATATACAAGCTAACAAAGACCATTCATGAGCCCTTCAATTCTAGCGAACACAGAGTAAATTTCAATAGAAATAGATGATCAAAAATTGTTCAGATACAACTTCCAGAAATATATCTGCAAGCAGTTTGTTTACCCCTAACTCTGCTGCAACCAAAATCACATCTCTTTCAAACTAGGTTGCATACATCTGAAGGGTATTTTGAATTGGTGGCAGGAAGCGGACAGTGAAATGAAACAGAACAGAGGAAAAGAAAATTAGTTTTACTTTAAAAGAAAAATAATTTAGAAGCAGTTTGTTTGTTAAGATTGAATATATTTCGAGTTAATTTAATTTCACTTGAAACAGATCATCTAAAGTTTTCCCGTATTTTGGAGTGAAACGAAACATCATTAATATTCTTAGCAGTGAAGAGAAATCAAGTGTTGGTTGTATGAAATGTGCTGTCAGTTTTTATACTTGGCAATAATCTTGCAAGTTTTGTTCTTCTTCTACTGTAGTAGTTACATATGATATGTGTATTATTTCTGGCTATGTTAAAGGTAAAAACTTTTCAGTTTGTATGCATTTACTTTGTTCTAACAGATATATCTTTACAATAACTATTTCCAAAGCATATCAACCAAAACACTTTAAATTCAGTTTTCAATGTAACATCCGACAGGATTCCTTTTAATGGAGGCTGGGGGATTCTCTTAAATCTACAGCGTAGATAGTATTGTTGTTTAGTTACTTTCGGTTAGGGAAAATTATCCAGATACTTTTGTTTCGCACCTTGCACAGCAAAAATATAAAGTCACAGTTTAACAATTAATGGCAGACTTTCTCGCTTGCTAGGTTGCTGTACTAAAGCCAAGTTATCAACGACACGACCATTCTATGTTCACATATGACAGACGTGTCCAAGGATGCCTAGTCACAAAACAGTAAGTAGTCCTTTTTCGACTTTTCTGTGTACGATTTCTGTTATTACATATTTTTTATGCATTCAACCGGCATTTGCAATACCAAAAACACATTGTTTTGTTTATTCAACTTGGAACACTGAACAATATGCCAAGATAATGGACAGCTATATGTTGCAGAAAAATTCCTATTGCCGTTCACAAAATAATTGGCCATTCGGTATGAAGTTGAAAGTGAGGTTCTATCACTTAATGGTGTAGTTGATAGTCGCAGGATAAAATAAAAATATTCAGAAAAACTACAAAACTGAAAAAACGTTTCGTAGCCTATATTTTCTGCTAGTGGGATTACTTTAAAATGCACCTGCCGGGTCACCATATTCTACTACTCTACGCGGCAAAGAAAGGTTTTTAGTTCGAATATACTTGCCGTTGCCGTTGCCGAAACTGACGTTTCGAAAAACTAAAAAGTAGAAGTTTCGAGCTTTTGCCAGTCTTTGCCTTCACTTTGGATGTTGTTGGCGGGATGAAAGAAAACGTAATTGAAATGCAAATAGGACGCAACTGTCGCAGTTTTAGTCCATTAAAGAGAGAAGAAGATGCCAGATGTAAATGATGAACTTGAATCACATTTGATGGATGCTGATGTAAATTGATCTTGAATTGCAATGATTTTTTTTCTTGTTTATTTTTGCATTACAGAGAAAATGTTTTGAGAAAATCTTGTGTAAGAGTGTCAATTAAATCTGAAGAATAAAGATCCTTAAAGAACTGGAAAAAAAAATTAAGAGAAGTACAAATATCTTTTGCAGAAGATGACGGTGCCGTCTTGTCTGAAGGGGAAGGAACTCCCAGCGATAATTTTCTGGCAGAATCTTCACTTTCTTGGTGCTTTTGGAGTAGCTTTTGCAGTGTGGGACAACCCCGGTAGTTGGCAGGATGGGGACCAACGCAGTGAACACAGGTGGCCGCTTCATATCTGGTCTTCTTTGAACAATCCGCAGTAAGATGGAAGGCAGCATATTTAAGGCATCTTGGTAAATTGAAACACGAATTTTGAACATGTCCTAAACGCTGACATTTAAAACATTGCACTGCAGTCGGTCCTCTGTATGGTTCAACTTGAATGACATGATGTCATTAATACTTCATTTTCATGATATCTGTAGGAAGATGCTCTTTATTGAGAGTTACCAAAAAAGAGGATAAATGATTTTCTTTTGAGTATTCTTATCTTTGCGGTGACGCTGACTCACAGAAATGACTGAAAATCCTTGGATAGTGAGGTCCGCTGTAATGTCTTCCACAGGGGTATGAATATGCAGTTTTCGTAGGACCACTTTGAGTGGACGATCATTCCATTTATTTTCAACAGCAAATTGGTACTTCTGCTGAAGGCAATATGTTTGAATTTTGTCAAAATCTGATTTGCTTTTAGTTTGAAATCTCATGAAATCATTTGTGTGATGAATTACTGGACGTTCAGTACAGATGGCTGCCAAACTTTTACAAAAAGGATATCTGTTTTTGATGCCATAAATGAAAATTGCAGGTGTCTTGGGTGATTTTGAAGATCTGACTGTATTTTTGTTTAATTGATCAGTTTGAGAATGAGAACCTTCGGACATTTCCGGATCAAGAGATTGAAAAGAATTGGCAGTAGAAATCGGTCTCTCATATTTCAAGAGCTATTTCAATAAATTGCAGACAGGAAATATTCGTCTATGTGAGTATAGAAGAACCAATGGAATTTCTCAATTATGTCACGTAACCTCAATGTGGAAAAGACGTACCGAATTGTAAGCTGGCTCCACGAGTTCTTTCTTTATACTCTTGATAGCATATATTGTTCAGCTTCGTTTGTACCTGTTGCAAGTGGTGAAACAGAACTAGGGATAAAGCTTGTCTTCATTATTAAGTAAGCTTGTAGTGCATGTACTTGATGCATAAAAGAATACGTCGTCTTCTTTCTAAATTCATTCATAATCTCTACACGTTCAATTCAGAATTCATTTACAATTGTGTAAGATAAAAACCTTGCTCATTTAAATAGGTGCCAGTGACAGCAGCCTAAAGCCATTTCCAGCATTTTTTCGGTCTTCAAATCTAATTCTGTTTTGTAAAAATGTGATGTATGTAAATAATATTTACGTAACTAAGCCTTGATACTTATGTCTTTTTGGAACAGAAGTTACAAGCAGTATACCAACCGGTTCTTAGGTCGGTTGAATATCATTACTGAGCAGAACCTCACCTAACTTAAACCAACAAAACTTATGTTCTGGTAGGCAACTCAGCGAAGTCCCACTAGCTGACCCGTGTTCAAGTCACTCTCGGAACGATCTATTCTTTTCTTCACTGTTCTCAACTAAATTCGTTTAAACGAGCATTTCTGTAAAACAAATAAAACTATTTTACCTTGTTTTACAATAAACCTTGTGTTGGTAAATGTTGAAATTATCACAGAATAATTGACAGCCGGTCACGGACAGAAGAAAGGGATTTTTTTTATTTGATACATCAAGTACATACAGAACAAGCTTACCTAATAAAGAAGACAAGCTTTATCCCTAGTTCTTTTTATATAAACTGAAACAAGAAATATCCAATTCAATTAACTGAAAGATGAAGAAAAACATTAATTTCTGAAAATTCGTATAAAATGATTCCCCATACATAATCGAAATTAAAAATGTAAAATATTACCGAATTTGTTATTACATTCGGCAAAGACTAGATTTTAGAAGATAAACCTACAGCACTCAATACATTTCTGTCACTATATAAATGTCCAAAATCTATACAGTTAGATTTTATATTGAAAGGTAAAATAAAGTTTCAATTTCACATCTAATGGCATTTATACTTTGCATCATCAACTTTTCTCATTAATTAAAGGAGACTAAAGGAAATTACAATGAAAGGAGAATGCAAATCATTCTTTGGTT
This sequence comes from Lepisma saccharinum, assembly GCA_022664845.1. NCBI lineage: Eukaryota > Metazoa > Arthropoda > Insecta > Zygentoma > Lepismatidae > Lepisma > Lepisma saccharinum. The sequence continues at coordinate 6,787 of JAGDQP010063558.1, forward strand.
TTCTGGTATCCTTTTTCTTCAACATTCTGTCTTCCGCAATATGGAATCAAGTTGTCAACCAAGATTTAATATATGTCTCTTTTTCCTATTTGGTGACTGGTCATTTTAGAAGCTTGATGTACATCCATAGAGTTATAAAAATCCATTAGAGGCAGGGTTGGCGCCACAGTCTACGTGGGTTTTAATTCCCAGCGTGGCTCAAGTTGAACATTCAACTGTTTCTCTGTTTGTTTGGCACGACGGAAACAGCAAACCGTGCGCTGCCTGGTATTATATCATTTGTAGGTGCCACGCACGTTTTTCTTGTGAAGAAAAACAATTGACAATACGCATTCGAGTTCAGCTTAGTTAAGTTCAACACGTAAGATACAAACAATTCCTAATTAAATTGATCAGTATAAGGTCTAATTTAATTTAAAAATCACATATAAAACGTTCTTGATAAATATTATTTTTTATCTCAGAAAATATTTTTTTTATAATCTTCTAATTTTATTAATGGCCTTTAAGCATCTAAGGCTCAGGGGAGGGGAGGGGAAAGGATTCGGGAAGCTGTCGGCCAGGGCCGATGTTCAAGATGCTCTCTCCGTTTTTATTTGTTAAATATAATGTTGATACTTAGAGGAATAACTTATTTAAAACAAAAAACATTAGGGTTATATTTCAAAATATTATACAGCATTAGAGATTCAACGCAAGTGACATGAATGTTATACATACAAAATATTAATGCTATAATTTATACAAATAATGGTATACCTGCATAACTTTACAAAGAAAATTATAAAATTGAAAATAGGGTATGGGCGCCGGTCGTCGGATATGCACTAGTAGTCGGCAATTTTCACATAAATTTCATTGAAACAAGACGTATGTCATTAAAATGAATATAAAATTATCTCTAGTTTTCGGACAGCTTTAATTTGATATTTAAGTTCTACCATCTATCGAAAGTGACATTATATAGATAAAAGAAAATAGAAGGAAAGAAAGAAAAAAACTGGCTTCCCTGGTTAGTGTAGAAGATGCCAGAAAAGTTATTTGCGAATGAAGAACATTAAATTTAGGATAAAAGTTTTTGTCTTAAAACTAAAAACTGCCTTCTTTGTTCTAGATTTTCGAATGTTCTGTTTTGACTTTATATCATAAAGAATGCGAATAGTAATGTCTATTAAGTATATTACTGGGTCCGACTTCAAGTATATAAGGTATATACAATTCACGAGTTTTCCTCTTACCAACCAGGGTGACCGATAAGAAGCGTTTCTTACCTATTTTTGTTGCGATGTTAAATTTGTTTCTATTGTTCTTAATAGTGTAATCAGGGTGTTCCTGGTTCGATTCCCAGCGGGGACACAAGTGGTTCGGAATCCACATTAAACTGTAAGTCCCGTCCTTAGGACGTCATCTTCATGCGATGGAAGGCAATGGAAAATCACCATCGGTTCACCTAGCTCTGGGATCTTCAGGTCAAGAGCTACCTTCGGTCAGAGCACTCATCATCATAATCATTGTTCCTAATAATTTAACAAGTCTTTTCAACAGCACATTTCTTACTGAACCGCCGTGGCTCAGTGGTAGAGCGTTGGTATAGCATTCGGGACGTCATAAGTTCGATTCCAGCTGCCGACCATAGTGACTGACAGGTTTTTTCAGATGTTTTGCTCAGGCACACCAGGCAAATGCAGGGCCCTGGCTTCAACATAGGCCCTGTAATACCACCTCCCCGATTCTTCCCCCCCCCCCTTATCCCGACCTGAGCCTTAGGTTCCTAAAGCCATCAATAACATTCAACAGCACATTATGGGCTTAGAACTATTTAAATTTTAAATAGATATATTTTTTCTACACGAATATAACCACTTTAGTAAGAATAGGCCTAAATGAAAACGATCCATTATTTCTGAATGTAAGAATATTTATTTTTATGTATATTTATCTTTATAACTATGGGACAGTTTTATAACTATGTATTTAAAACGATAAAATACATTCGCATCAAATAATTCTAATTAAATATTTGCGTTTTCTTTTATATTTCTAGCAGACATAAACTACACGAAAGAACGTCTTACAGAATGAAATATTTTTCACGGAATAATATTAAGTGATCATTTATTTGTGAAACGATACATAATTCCCTTTCTTATATTTCTTAGTACAGCCGTGAGTTGCACGGAGATTGGCATTTTTTTTTTCAAATACAAACGAATCAACTAAAATAATGCCAAAGAGCGAAGCACAGCAGCCATATGATAGCAACTCACAATACGTGTTGTCGCCAAACGAACATTCTCTTGCTCAACTTTCAAGTAGCGCCGCATCAGCAGCGCCAACCCTGACTCTAGTGGAGAGGTTTTATAACTCTATGTGTACATCCTATGGCAGATGTTACTAACATTCAGTTAGTTTCTTCTAAATATGCAGGTGTGTTCATGATGCTAAATGTTTGTTTTACGTTAGCTAGTCTAAGGTCTGAATTATGTAATACAGCTATATGTGGTAAGAGGAGAGCTCTGAATTTCTACATTCCTGGTATCCACATAATTCATGACATCATTGATGCAGGTGTTAACCTCAACCACTTAACTCAAAGATGAAAGATGAACATATTCGTCTAACTTCTAATAGTCATAGCAGAAGGCAGAATGAAATGTTGGAACTAGATTTAGCAATTGCCTCTGATTTTCTCAAGTTTAAAGTCTACTTGTCATGTTACAAATGACATTATAGACACTTCACTATTTCTTTAACTTGCATTCGTTCACAATAATGCATCTTCAAATGTTTGAAGTTGCACTGTCCTCAATCATGACTTTGAACTTGCCGTCAGTTGCATCCATTAACTAGAAAACCATCGCAGAGACTGTAGTTAGTCGTTCAGGCTTCATAGCGCCAGTGTCTTGGTTTGCAAGAGACAAGGTGATCAGTGACTTCTTCTATAAAAACTAAGTCATAAAGAAGAAAAAACAACTTTGAAGAAGTTTAGAAAATATTCCCATTTCTCTCCTATTTGTAACAAGAACACATAGAGCCAGACAAGATTTCCTTTTTGGGTAGGAGTTGAAAGTTTGTTTCATATTCCATTATCTCATGCATGGATTGTTGCGACGTCATGACTCTGTGTTAGTTAACCTCCTAACCGAAAGCAATTGAATTAAATAAGTTATTTTCCGTCCATTAGTTGTGTAATTAGTCTAACCGTTTATCCGATTGATTTAACAACCAGTTCAGCGACGCAACCAAAATGTTAGCGACCGGTTTGGGCGAACCGGTGCGAACTAACTGAAAATAAGCACTCGTTCTGCGTATATACGAAAACATTTGGATCATAACTAGTAAAAGTACACTATTACTGACGAATACGGCCTAATGTATGTTTATTACCAATAAATGAATATCACATTAAAGCGTTTCTTGTTGTGCTACGTCAATAAATATGGTACCAAATAATTCTGAACCTCAGAATCCGCTTTTGTAGTAAGATTATGGTGCGTGCCAAACTTATAAAATATTCCCAAATAAGCAATATTTTAGCCACAACAAAATAGTCCAGAATAATTAACTGTTATTATAAATTCTATAATTGGCAAGCGAAAACATATTCCATTTTCTTATATTAAGATATCTGTTAAAGTTTCTAGCTTCTCTTTTACATAAGAACCGTTCAGTGAGAAATTGTGTGGTGTCCTAGCAATTAGGTACCGTCTCAGACTCTAAAATACTTATACCTCAGTTCTGCTTCAGTTCGGAATTCGTATACTACTTTTTCAGTGCTCGCAATTTCATTCGTTTAAATAAAATTGGTTGAGAGGAAATAAAGATTTGATTTGACTCTATTTTAAAAATGTTGATGGGAATCAGAAAAAAAAAAACATGTTTATGTATATAGGCCTAACCATAAAGTTGTTTCTTATAAGCAATGATATAAGCACCTATAAGCAATGGACAAAATAGGGAATCGATAATAGTAGGAACGAACTGAAAACTTTAAATTGATGATAACTTCCCTTTTTGGAAACATGACATACTTCATTATGAATTACCAAAAACTACATTCCAGGAAAATAATGCAGTGAGATCCTGCTCTCTTAAGGCAAAAGTCATCGAGCGGAATTCTTCAGAGTAAGTGTGATTGCCTTAAAATCTGGATGCCCCAAATTTGAGATTGCCCATCGTACTTAGAAGTTCCTTTGTTCCAGCCACATAAATAGTTTCTTGAAATATAACAAGTAATATTATGTTTCTTGTGCAGCAGATAGGATAACACAGAAATATTTTAGACAGGTAAGGAATTACGTTCACGAACTTTCTTTAAGAAACTAAATTTTGTTAAGTAACTTTAAGAGCTTTAAAATTCATTAACTAATGATTCGTTAAATTCTTAACGTCCGTAAATAGCAAGCTGAATGGTTCAATGAAGAATAAGCAGACTGCATGAAAGAAAAAAATAAAACTGTTTATTACTGCTGCTGATATCCGTACTTATCTGATATCTCACGAATCAAATTATTTAGACTACAGCTACGAGTATTACATTTTGATACCTTTTTGAGGAACAAAGAGAGCCATTATTTGGGTCCTTTTTTATGCATTTCGTCTCGCCAACATTTTATACTATCAAAGCAATTATACAACATACGGAAAACAAGTCTATGGTCATCGTTTTCTATGTGTATCTCACTTTTATCGACTTAGAATAGAAAGGAATTGGTGGATACGTTCACGTAGTTATTGCATATATATGTGTTTGTGTTGTTACCGTTAACTGTGAATTGTCTATCGATCTCCACCCGCATAACAGCATCCCCAACTCGTGTCTGAAACGCCAACGACAAGATTATTGTCATATCTCTGTGTGCACATACTGAATAGATAGTTTACTATCATCAACCACTGTATGCAATATATGAACAAACC
>JAGDQP010063559.1:446-11706 GCA_022664845.1 Lepisma saccharinum
CTTTTCGTGAAGAGATACCGTGTTCTTTTTTGAAATTTCTACTGAAAGTTGGTGAAGCTAGTCTTCAGGTCGAAAGTCCTTCAAAGACCATAATCGCAAACCGTAATTTTTAGTCTGATTGCACTTCGTAATATTCGCTTTAGAACGTAATGATACGTTTTTTTTTCTTTTTTCCAGAATAATGGTAATAATAAATTTTATCCAGTAAATCTTCAGAATAACTGGAGTACACTGTCACGTTTATGTCTCTTCGGTAATTGCTGGTAACTGCATTCGACGCTGGTAATCAATGGCATTGTGCATCGTCCTGGAGATTGTCACTTCCACACTGTACACTTATGTCAATGACGAGATCATCCACCATATCCATTATTTTTGCGTCTCCGTGAAGTGCAACATAAGATTCTTCGTATGAAGTAGATTATTTCTCCTCAATTAAGTTGACTAGGGAAATTGCTTATTATCAAGACTTGGCGGGATGAACGTTTAATTTCAGAAGTCCGAGAGATAATAGGAGAATAATCGGATCACTGCTAGTTTCATCATCTTATATGATCACATGTTGTTCCGTACCGTTTATAAAAGGTGAACACCAGAAACCAGTGTAATATCTCCAAACACTATATATTTTACCGCGAACTGTTACATCACTGCAGTGTTCACACACATACTAACTCCCGGCTGGTCGCTGTGTCAGTTATGTTACTGGCGTCACTGTACTATATGATGGCGCTAGTGGTAGCTGATATTTTCTGATTGAAAAACACTGCACGTTGCGCTAACGATAGCGCGTTATTTACTTGTTAGGAAGGGGCCTGGGTGTTCACTTTGTTTAAAACTTCCTTCACCATCACGTCTCCACTTTAGCCACACCCATGACGAACGTACATTTCTATCACTTTCATCTACGTTTCGAGATTTTAAAACCGTGTAGAGTTCCCCGCGTATTTTCAATAATCTTACCACAATTTTTCCTATACTAGTAGCTTGATTAATTGAATTGTTGTTAACGTCCTAAACGAGCTGGTAAAATTCTACAGTTTAACGTGGGTTCCAAACCACTTGTGTCCCCACCGGGAATCGAACCTGGATCCCTTGATTACAAGGCAACGAGCGTTACCACTCATCCACGGGGGACCTATACTAGTATCTTGTGTCAATACATTTTCATATAAGATTTTCCAAAGGAAAATAACATTTATTGCCGAAAAAATCACTAGAAAAGTAAAACAAAGATTAGTAGAAAACTTTCATTATGTGAACAGTTGACACTTATTGATTATAGGAACTTGCTTCCATTAACAAACCCAGAAGACTGTTAATGGTCATTTAACAATATCGTATTTTTTGTAGTAACGCTGTCTCATCTTATATAATTACGGTAGAGGGAATGAAGTTTCACCATTTCTGTTTTGTATTCTTACAGATTATTACCTTGATTCTAATTATATGTGTGTAGTTTCTTTTAGATGAGTGGTTTCACTCGTCGATTTGTCATCAAAGAGTCCCGGTTTAAATGGATGGTGGGGCAACAGGTAGTTCGGTGTCCACGTAAAACTAGGTTCCGTCCTTCAGACGTAATCTTCATCCGATAGTAGGTAGTGGTATATCACAGTCTGTGCAGTAACTCAGAATCATAGACCTGTCTGCGGGCAATGATTGTTCTAGCAATGGGCATAATTTAATATTTCAATAACGTTAATATTTTCACATTTACTACGCATGTTTTTAACTCCGTACATTAAAACATTGCGCATAGTATTCCAACGATCATTGGTCAGTTTGGACACCAAGCTCACAGATGAATCATCGTCCTTTCTATGAGCGATTACACTATAGGACAAACACCACTCCGCATCAGAATTCCTGTTCGAGGCAAAAACCTTTCATTTATTTTGTCTTGAAATTATTCATTATTTTCCCCATCCCACTCTATTGTTCACTTACATAGCCGAAAAATCAAATGTTGGACATAAAATATTCTCCGGGTTAATCAAAAGTGGTACAATTTCTATAAATAACAATTGATTTTAGTTCATTTGGATTTATTTAGTCTCCTTTACGAAAGAAATCAGGCCCTTGTTAGTAGAATGGTTAGTTAGCACACACTCTATGCGCATGGATCTGGGTTCCGATCCGGTGAAGATAAATTTAACCGAGTGGTTCGGAGACCTCTTTAATTAAAACTGTGGATCCCGTCCTTAGATACTGATAGGCTCGTTTAGAATGATACACAATTCAAAGTGACCAACCCTTCCGCTCGTCTCAGGGCTTCCCTTTTGAATGTCAGAGTTTGACTTCATATAAAACCATACATGTTGATTTTCTGTTTCATCCAAGTTACTGACATGGGACAAGCGTGAAGAAAACTCTTCAATACGAATGCCACTGATTTTAGTTAGGTTTTGCGTAAACAATATACAGGTTTTATCGGAACGTAAAAGGAAGTAAAGCTACTCTACAAGAGACATTACAATATGAAAATTAGGTATGTACAGTTGTTTTCATTCTTAATCCCTGTCTTACTACTCGTATGTATTCACTCTTTTTTTTTTCTCTTCAGGTTTTGGATGACAGCAGAAAATGGTGGAAAGCCAGAAATAGTCGTGGTCAAATTGCTCATGTACCCCATACAATAGTAACATCTTGTACATCTGGGGAGCAAGATGATATTTTCAACAATCCTTTATATGCTCGGGGCTACGATAGGAACTACGCAAGTCAGGTAAAGGCTGAGTTGAATGCGTATTAATTTATGTAGAGATAAAAGTTTTTTTTTATATATATCGCATTGTGTTTGTTTCCGGAAATGGGTCGTTCTAATATTCTATGTTGGTTTTGCAATATAATTATAGCATACAAGTGTAATCGATGATAAAGGAAAATTTGTTACACAAAACTTTCCAATTCTTTCCTCATTGTGTCATAGACCTTACTAAAATGACTTTTGTTAATATTCAGTTTCTTTCTGAAGGCTTGCTGTTATGTAATTCATTGTTTCCTGTAAGGCTGATTTGAAGTTTACATTGTTCATATGTTGGTTGTTTTTCCGTCAGAGTAAGATTACAGATGTAAACGTTATGAATGACCTTTTCGCATACAGCTTCCTATTTATATTGTATTAAGTATAGTGTTCGATATTTGCAAGTTTTGTTTCGACTAATTTTGTTAATTCGGTAATGATTGTGGACAGTCCAGCAAACACATATGTATGAAATAGCTAGACAGGATCTTCGTCATTATTGAAGACTTAATCATTTTCAGTGATAATATTTAAAAGTTTCTGAATTTGCCACTTCCTTAATGTAAATGTATTCATAATCAGGAGATGGATATCGTATAGTTTTCGATATAATGAAATTATTTCCTGTAAACTTCCTGGAGAAAAAGCAAACAAACTATAAATCACTGAAAGCCACTCAATTACTAAATCAAGTATATATGTTTTGACCACTCCTGCATAGGGTATAGAAACTCACAGTATACTTGTGTGTATAGAACTGTTATATTCAATTGAACGCATGTATGCAATTCGATACTCTGTTCGACTTAAATTGTTCGCAATCCGATAGAATGCAAAAGAAACGGTCGGTTAAAGATCAGGACAAGGAGACATAAACAAGTCTTGATAGTACAATGAAGGATCGTACTTACATGTGACCCAGAATTAGTAAAATAATGTGGGTCAATAAAGTCCCTTTGAAAAGACCTGATTAAAATACTTTTCTACTTCCGTTTGCCCTGTCATCTTCAAGAACAATTGCATTTGAATTTATTGTGGCCTTTAGACATCTATGGCTCAGGCCTGAATGGGGTAGGGAAACGGATGCGGGAAAGAACCGGCCTACGCGTAATTTGAAGGTACCATCCCGGCATTTGCCTGTTGTGACTGAGGAAAACCATAGAAGAACCTCAGATCCGATGTTCTTCCGTTGGTATCTAAACCCAGAACCTCCCGAAGGCGAAGTCAGCGCTCGGTATCAATCGAGCTTCGGCCACTCGGTACCTTCAAGCAGAAGTAAAAGTAATTTTAACGTGCTTCAATTATATAACGTTATATAGTAATAATAATAAAAAAGCTACTTGAATAAAATTGCATTAAGTAGTAATTCTTGCTAACTTCTATTGTTATTATGTAGGATTCCCCACGGGAGAGTCTTCCAACGAGTAGCGATGTGGGCCGTTCCCCACCAATACCTCCACCAGCTCCAGCTGACTGGGTGCGCAAGGAAAGACTTGGCAAGAAAGGTGAATTCCGATATTTTTAAATGTTGTGTTGTGTACGTCTTACATCTGCCAATATCCTGGTGTTTGTTGTGTTGTAACATATGTATCTTTAAACAATACTTAAAAGTGGTATGTACTTAACTAAAAGTTTAACTTTTATCCCTTATTTTATTATTCAAATTCGACAGTTATTTTGGAATTAATTTAAGGTACTCTTCTGTTGAGTTTATTTAAAGATTTTTACTGTTTTGTTTTTTATAGTGTTAATATGAATTACATTATATTGTATTGATGTAAGTATATTTGAATAGCACACCAAAAAATATGAAAAGTTCACATGGATACGCGTGCACACACGGACATGGACAAAAGTTATATACGCGATTACTTTGTATAACAAAGCAACACAAATTATACAGCAACCTCTGTTTCAAGTCGTCTTTTGCTTGTTTTGTTAAATTTTGTATCTGTGAAGTGAGTGTTTTGTCTTCATATGTGGTCTGGGAATAATATAGTTGTGGCTTCCCTATTCTTACGTGTTCGTCAGTGGTATCTTTGGTTTTTGCATGCCATATCCAGAACTGCATGGTTCTGAGATACTCACTTCTCTCATTTCTCTGTATGTGTAGTATTTTTCCATGTGCATGCACACATTCAGAATGTGGCACAAATCTACAAAATTCACCTTCTCTCAAGAGGTGTACCTGTTAAAAAGAAACTAACAGTAACCTATTTTTCTTGATCAGACCGAACACCTTTATCGTAACTAAGAAACGCCTTCTTTGTGTTTGACAACGAAATTAAATGTGCTAAATATGACGTAATTTTTTTGCTTCTTTGTGTTAACTGAGTACTAAAATTTACTTTTGTGCCTCTTAACATCGTAACGAAATCATGTATATTTTATCCACATGTGTTATATATTCTATGATGACTTCTACGACTTGCACAAAATAAAAAAATTTAGAAAAAAAAAATGTTATGGATATATTGTAAGTGCATCTAAAGCACTTCATTGCAATAGAAACTAAAATTTATACAAGGACAGGACGAAATTGTAGATGAGATGAACAAAATGGAGGGCACTTTTGTATGTGTTTTCATGAATAAAATGTCTAGAAATTCAACGTGCAGAGAGTGTGGTAACATTGTTGTGATGCCGGTACCATGATGTTGCTGGAGGTTTTAGACATATCTATACCTATGCTCAAACAAATAGTCTAGGATAGTTAGTTCGTCGTTAGATGTCTTAGAGGTTACATGCAATATTTGAAAGAGAAACAACGAAATGAATTTATTAGTTGGTACGTACTTTGTGCCTTTCAATTAAAAGTGTGTGGTCTTATTGTGTGCTGCAGCTATGTTTCTTTGATTTTTGACTATAATTCACGTAATACTTCATTCTAAAAGTGCCTAACAGTAGTTTAAAAGAAAGAGATTTTTATTATAGTATAACGTTGAAACGGCGTATGCTTAGTTTCTGGTTTCCTATTGAATATAGCTCATTTAGAATATTTGTGCCATAATGAATTTGAGTGATACAATTTACACTGAAAATTGACTTAAGCTTGGTTATATTTTAAGTTTATATTGAAGTGTGTGTAGATTTTTTTCCTTCTCGTAGAATACTTCTTTAAGCTTCTTCTAGCAACGTCATTGTACCGGTAACAAACAGACTCACTGCCGTAGAAGTACTTACTAGAAAATAATGTGTTTGTATCGTAAACCATGTGCCACCTCATCTACAAAAGAATGCATTACTTTATTTACAACAATAGGCATGTATACGTATATGGTAGTGTCTTCGCGAAGACATGGTCTTAGTTTTTTTTTTTTTTTCATTTCTCAGAGATATTCAGAAATCGATAACAGTCACTTCGAACTTTACATTCCAAAGATTACATTGTTGTGTATACTTTGTATATTTGGGAACTTTTTGTTTAACTTACGTAGGTGTATGTATATTTTTATTAATAGTTACTGTAATATGTACCAAATAAATGATATGTAGAAGAGGTAAGACGTGTGTCTTTGTTTTTCTTCCACAAAACAAAAAATTGAGAAATAGCCCATCACAGTTACTATAGGACTAAGGATACTCCCAGGCTTTAGTAACTTTTTATTGTTTCTTCAGATAACCTATTCTCCAATTATGTTGACTTTTTCGCTCTTATGCAAGTGTTCATGTGTGGATATTGCAGGGTTCCCGGCCAGGCCAGTCCACCCTGGCTTTACTCCTTCGCCTTATTTTGTGCAAAGAAAGATGTAAATGCATAAACATTTGAAACAACCAATAAAAAAACTGACTATTGATCAGCTTCATCTTCTGTCTTCTGATACTTTTATCTTCTTTTTATATACTTTTAAGAAAATATTATCTTTCAATACTTTTTTTAGTATTAGAAGATAGCCAACGAAACTAGTTGTAGTCTTGCATGTAAAATATATTACTACTTACATTAAACTTTTAGTACTGTGTACAAGATGATATGGGGGCTCATTTGCCTTCTTAATACATTGGCTCAAAGGACTTCGTTGAACTGGTTTCTACAAGTAATTATTTTCAGTGTGTACTGCAATATTTGTAGACGACCAGTGTGAAGGCTGGGTGAAAAAGAAGTATTTTTATGACTCTTTCATGCAACGCAAAAGTGGAAGTTCAAAGGAGTGAAGTGACAACCATATTACCTGAAGTACAACATATTGATGTAGTATATTTACTTATATAATTTTGAAACTAGCGCAATTTTGAAAATTTGGAAGTTTTAAAGAATGAAGCAAAATCTGTTTGGAAGTATTACTACTTTCGTTCTGAAGAAGTGATATTAAGTGGGCATGGTAAAAGCGGAGTATTCCACAGATCATCCTAAATGGAGTGCAGGGTTCTGTTGAGTGATTCTTCAAAACAGAATCATTTATTTGAAACGATCACAAGAAATGCCTCATTCTATTTCCATATACCTTCAATTGGGAACAGATTTGCTCATTGCTTTTTTCTACCAATTGATGAATTGAAACTTTATGATAAGTTAAATGTGAATTCAAACATCATCTGGAACTACGTGCGCTGGAAGTGTTTAAACCAGATAGGCGTACTGAAGGTGCTGGCAGGAAGTCATCAAGGAAATCGGAAGAAGAGAGAATAGGGGAAAAGGAGATCCCATTTCAGGTCGAGTCTGGTTCACCACAAATTAGAATCAAGAAACGCTCTCTTGCTGTATTGAAATTGTAGAATCAGAGTAAAATACAGCAATAATTCCGTAATATGACTTACTGAATACTTAACCTTGTTTATTATTATTATTATTATTTATTTTCTACGTCTGCAGCGATATATTTGGATTCGAGAAGCAGTTGCGTTTATTAAACTTTGAGTTTCAACTCGTAAATATGTGTTCCTGAAGTTTACCAAGAATTTGTTCGTCGTTTATTGTCGACCAACACAGAAAGCTTCGTTCGACATTGGTGACCGCTATTAAGGTCATTCGATATATCAATCAGTTTTTAAAATTTGGCTGTTGAAAACACTCGCATTAGTGTACGGTTTTATTTTTTATTTTAAATTTATTTTAGCAACGTTAAAATTTCTGACGTTCGTTTACTATTTTTTGAAATCTGTTAAAATTAAAACTGGGCTTTGAAAACGGTATTTTTATGAACTGGCGCAGCTTTGAGTTTGCTTAATCAAAAATCGTGAACACCTTTTTCACCCTCATTTATATACTTACAAAATTCTATAGCACATATGTTTTTAAACAAAGAAAACATGAATTGGTCTGTAGAAGTGAGTAGTAATCTTATGAACATCTGAAAGAATCAACGGAGTAGCAAGAAAACTTGCAAACAGAAGAAATCCTTCTTACGTAAGTTTTCGTAGTTTAAAATTTAAGTACCTTGTAATGTCTGGAATTTCCTACGATATACAGGGTAATAATTGTAGTCGTCCTAATCAAGGTTGTTTAATATCTTACTTCAAGTAAACGCTTGCTTAATGGTATGCCTCTTAAGTCAATATTTTCACATCTTAAAAATCTTTTTATATATTACTGCACATAGTGATGTTCTCAGCTTTATTGGGCACTGCTTATTACACTTTGTCTTTAACTAGGCAGTGTTCATGTATGTGTTTGTGTTTTGTCCAAATGCACCATTTTGTGAAACGTCATCAGCTGCTGTTCATTGTACTTTAAATTGTATCTTAGTTTTTTGCATTTGCGTAGGTTGCTGTAATAACTTCCTAAACATTACACTGGTTGGAAATACATTTCGTATATTATTGTAATATCGTCCGCATTTAATTATTCATTTACTACAGAGTTTGTGATCATTTGCTTGCCGGTTTTCATTTCAGTTAACAAACCGGTATGTTGTGAAACATTTTTTGAAGGATAAAATTTTTGATATGAATTTTGTGCTTTTACATGCTTACGTTAATAGAAACGTATTGACTATGTGCTAACTTCCTAAACTTTCAGGATAATCTACATGCTTAAGGGTAATAGAGTTTTTTTTTTATTATTATTATTTTCATTTACACGAAGCGGACTGTCTTCGAGAGAATAACACAAATGAGCAACTAATTGGAGGATGCGGTATGAATTGAGATGATGAATATAAATAGTAGACACAGTCAAGTAATTCTGTTGCTCTTTAAATTTATTTATGCTAACAAGGAAAGGACCCATAGGCGAACAAAATAATTTACTGGAACTGCATATTAAATTGCCTTACTGTACTGAGGTTATTAAAGTGAATTTGAGCTGCTAAACGGTAACCTCCTACAACTGAACCAGGGTCAAAGTTGGCCGCAACAGTAATTCTAGAGTAAAAATACATCACGTTATTGACCAAATTGAGATGGTAATCAAAACATTAGTTATATCGTGATGTTGCTTGAGAGGTGAGCAACATTTTGTGCTATAATAGTGGCATATCGACCATTTTGAAATCCACCATATTGGATTCTGGTAAGTTTTTTTAAAAAAATGAGGAAGGAGGTCATGTGACATATCAATTTGGACCAGAAAAGTCTCACAAATGCAATGGTGAAATTAGTTTTAACATATATTCAGTAGTTTTCAAGTTATTAACAATCAAATTATTTAATATGTATGAAATGTGTGGAGTAGGATAATTACCTCGTACTTGCTGAGAATCATTATGTTATGATGCTTATTTTTTTTATTGAATCATATGCGGCAGGGTAAAACAGGGGCTACATGGATAAATTACCAGTCACGGGAGCCCCGCACCTTGCAAAAGGTGGGGGATCCCTGACGTGAGGGATATTGAAGGTGGACTGAAACTGAAAGTGAAGGAGACAGAAACATGTTATCTGTCAGTCAAAGCTGATAAATATAGGTCTCGCTGCTACAATGGTTTTTGATGGAAGGCCTCTAAATGTCGCTGTGCATGTATCGAGTGCCTGAGTGCATGGAGATGTTTAACGAGCGCAAGAGGAGTCACTTTTTGTTAGCTTTCTTCCTATGTTGACCGGGATAGTATAGTGCGCAATCCCTTAAACATTTTTAAGGCTATGACCGAAGATGTGCACGATACGGCGAATTGCTGCACTTTTAGGGTGAACCCAAGCCAACGGAAGAGCAGAGTAGGTTCACTAACCCTGTATCTGAATCCAACGGTGCACCGTCGAGTGTACTATTTGCAACGTCCCGTTGTACCCTGTATAGCCCCGTTGTCCGATTTCGAACGATAGATGGCACTACTATAGAAACAGCTGAATGCCTAATGGACGCAAGGTACATGTATGAATGTTGAAGGTCGTATTCCGAGGAAATGAGAATTTAATTTAATTGGATTCTCAGTTAAGGCCTTTTGGCCAGCGTGGCTCAGGTCGAAGAAAGTAAAAGGTTAAAAATATAAAGTTAATCAACAAATTGTTATTAAAATATTGCAATCCCTGACTACATGCAAATTTTGAGAAAACAATTTAAAATTTCTTCGAAGCATGATCTCTTGCTTCATCAAGATACCGCATCTTGTTGGATTTCTACAAAGGCAAATGGGGGAGGGGTTGTAAGTAGACTTTTTCAGGGTTTAAATTGATTTTTTAACAGTAAAAATTTTATAGTGGTAATAAAATTTTGGAGGGGTGACCCCCACCCCTATTGCAGTATGGGAGAGGGCAGATTCCAATGTGGCATGTCAAATCAAGCCGACTTGCCGTAGCTCAATGGTAGAGCGTTGGCGTAGCATTCGGGAGGTCGTTGGTTCGATCCCAGCCAGCGACCAACCTGACAGATTTTTCCAGGGATTTTCCTCAGTCACACCAGGCAAATGCCGGGATGGCATCTTCAACGTAAGTCCTGGCCGACACCTTCCCGAATCCTGGACTGAATCTTAGATGCCTAAAGGCCATAAAATAAAATTCGGTTCAAATTTAAAATAAACGCATTTCTGTTGTTGGGGTTTGTAAAATCTTAATGTTTTAAAATACAAAAAGGAAATTCGTTATGGAAACCTGCACATAGGAACTTTAGTCGTGAAAGTAGAGATTCTAGGACAGCAACTCGAACAGGTATCCGGTGTCCGGGTTCGATACCGACGGCCGACCATCGTACCTGAGGTTTTCCCGTGCTACATTGTCATACAAGGCAAAATGGCGGGATAATGCCCCGACTCGCCTATCTCTCTTGATGTCTGAAAGGCCCTAAATAAATTTACATTAATAAGGAAGCAGGTCATCGGCAGTTAGCAGCTGTGTAGATAACTGCTAAGCATAACACTAAAATTATCTCGTGAGATAATGATTCTAAATTGAATAAACATATTTCTTAACGTTTTTGCTAAGAGATAGGCTAGTCGGCCGGTCCGATACAATATTGTATTCAGGTTAGGTAAAAAATTTTTTTTTTTTATTCCCATCTTCGGCCTTGTACTTGATAAAAAATCTTAATGATACCATAGGGTGGACCATTTATCGTAACTCCTGAAATTTTTTACTCAATTTCATAGTTTCCTTTCTATTGTTGTTTAGATTTCTCACTTTAGAGTAACAGGTAAATTCAAGCTA
>JAGDQP010063561.1:0-11705 GCA_022664845.1 Lepisma saccharinum
TTTTTTTCTTATATTTATTCTGTATTGGAAATCTTCATCTTGTGCTATTGAAAAAAGCGACACATGGGAGATGTATGGTGGACATGTGTAGAAATCGAATGAGTGTGTACCACAAACCATGCAGGAAGCAAACAATTGTGATTGGGATGTTGTCACATGAAAGAGGAGAGAGAGAGAGAGAGAGAGAGAGAGAGAAAAGGACGATGTAAATTCCCCTGAACGTAAAAAAGTAATAAAAATAAAGAGGAAATGTTGTTTGGCAGGAGTGGGTGAAGTGGATACCAAACAGTGTTATCCAAACGAAAGAGGAATCTAGTCAAACAAATAATATCTTAAATTGCGATGTGATGGGAGGGGGGGGGGGGGGTTACATCGCAATATCATAAGATGTTTCATACTTAGTTATGATGAAATTGAAATAGGAAAAAAAAAGCATTACCAGTGATGTCAAGTGAGTGGTGTATAAGAAGAAGAAAAAAAAAACGGAAATGAAGAAAGTGTACGCGCCGCCCTATAACCTTTGTTAATGGTGGAGTTCCTTTACTTTGATTGGTTGTCGTGAGTTTGGTTCGATGAATCCTCTTGGTGGTACTGTTTACTAAGTATTCTTTTTTTATTTTCAATTTCTGACAAGGACCTCATTGTTCTGTATATCTATAAGTACTGGTAGTGGTTTATGATGTACAGCCATAGTAACAGAAGCAATAAGAAGAAGAAGAAGAAGAGAAAGGTGGTTATGTTGTTGCTGCTGGTGGAGTGGTCACTGGTGCATGCAATGTTTGCATATGGAAGAAAAAGGAGGGGCAATCGTCACTACAGAAAGGCTTTGACAACTTGGTAAGTGCAAGGTAAACAGAGTGGAAGGCCTGGTCACACATCATACCAGCATCTTATTGGTCGAAAGGGTTTATGACGTAGAAAGTGTATGACATCTGCCAACATTTATGTGATGTTGCTTTTTACCTCACAAGAAGCCATTAGCGGAATAGAGTAAATGAAGATGTGAAGAGAAAAAAAACATGTAATAAAGAAAAAGAAACAAGTATAGAGCAATATTTTGACAAAATGAGATTAATAATTGCTTTTGTTCCTAACACGCCTTTGTTCTGTAACAAACAATTGGAAATCAAATTATGATAATTTCCTATTTGGAAATTGTTTTCCAGTACAATACAGTAATGATAATGCAATTTAATAATAGAGACTTTTGTCCTCCCTCCCTCTTCTCCTCTCCCTGTTTTGTTTGGGTGTTCTTAATTCAGGTAAAATATATAAATTTTGTAATAAGACGTGTTGAATATTACAAAATGTTATTAAAATAAAATGTCAATAGTTTCTTTCATTAGAACTATGTAAGATTACATAAGCGCCTCCACGTGGCTGTAAATTACGAAAACCTCTTGGCAAGAAAGCTGTCTCTAAGTGAAAGAAAGACAATAAACACTTAATATCTAATGGAAAGGGTATAAACGGATAATTAAAGTAACATTATAGTGTAAAATTTCGGATTGAAATTACACGGCAGACCTTTTTTTTTTAATTTCTTGGGTGGAAACTCTCTGCTGAGTTTCAGGCATAAAATGATTACTTAAGTTGTTAGTTATTACTTATTGCTTCCTTTGTTAGGATATTTATTGACAAGGGAAACAGCAAGTTGTGTTCGAGTACCCAAAACATTTTTTTTTAAGATTTGTGTATTAAAACTAAAAATCCATCCTTATTAGAAGGTGCTACACAAAAATTAAGTTCTTGTACTCAACTTCCTAGGATTAATTTCTTTTTCATACAACGTTACGTTTTGATCGGAACATTTTCAGTTTTGATAATAATTCCTTGTAAGGGAAAGGCGAGCAAAGTGGCGTGGTCGCACAAAGAGAAATTTCGTTATTTCCGAGCACAAGCGCAACGAGAAAATTTACAGTTGGTACCACCGGAGAGAGGTTAGTGACGGCAACTCTATTAATGGAAACGTATGCTTGCTGCTTGTCGCGCGAGTAGAAAAAAACTGTAGCGAGTGAACGACGGTTTGCCTACAGTTATAAAACTAATAAAGCGGGCAAAGAGAAAAAGACAAAATCAGGCAAAGTGAAACATTTCTGCAAATGGCAGAACATTAAACAAACTAGAAAGTTGTTTACATTCTATTTTTTATTCCAATTGTAACTATTTTAAAAATAATGTTTTATTGTTTACATTTCCTAGACTATTATACATTCTAGATTATTATGTTGAAAAAAAATTGGTGTCAAGGTATGTTTCATTTTTCCCGCATAGTGTCTGGCAAAATGGAATTTCACATACCTCTAATAAATATTGTCTGTGGTCCACAAATTTCAATATTCCTTTATCATTTTACGGTGGAGTGTAGGAGAGATGCTAAGGCTTCCATCGGTGTATAAAACATTTAGTTATCGCTTTTTATTCCAAAGTTATGATGCGCTAAATAAAAAGTGTGCCACTTTACCCGGCTTTACTCTACTGCGACCAATTGGTAACTGCAGTTGGTTACCAGTTGGTAACTCGATCGAAAAACTGCAAAGTCATTAAATAAATATTATTTTCACCATAAGTATAGAAATCAGTATCAAGTCAAAAGCTGAACTATGTAAGTTTCTTGAGATCGTTATATTAGTATTATAGACTTGAGGTTAGGTACAATGCCTACTCTGTAACTTTAGTTAACAGATGATTGAAGTTTATTTTGGGGTCTGCTTGCTTACAGCCAATTTATTTAACATTTGCCTATTTCAATAGGCCATAGAAGTTCTGTATTTACTCTTAAATACCTATAACCTCTACTCCACATTTTTACAACAAGTTTCGTATTGTATAAAAATTGTTTAACAAATAAATTAGCATATTGGAAGCGGCTTATTGTTCTAAACTATTCAAAATCTTATTTTTACCACACCTTTACTACAACCGCTGTATTACCACGTCTTTATTACCATGCTTTTACTATCATGCCTTCATTGCCACGTTTATTACCACAGCCGTATTACCACGACTGTATTACAATGCTTTAATTACCACGCCTTCATTATAGTAGAATTTTATTACCACGATGTTATTAGCACACCTGGTCTCTCTCTTTCTCCAGTTTCAATCTAGTAATGAAATTTTAACCCATTCTCCATTGTCCAATTGACTGAAACTTTGTTCACTTACTACAATGCTTGGTAATAATACAAAAAACAACTTTAAAAAAATACATTCAAGATGGCTACAACCTCATATTCAAAATTTATTTTTCTCGCCACAAATACCTGGAAGTTCCGCAACCCATAAGATTCTATTAGTTTTGCCGTTGCATACCCTTCAAGAGAACTCCAAATAACTTCAGATATACAGTTAGATAGTCTTTGAGAGGAAGTTCCATCATCAATAGGTTACGCAATATATATACATACATCATTTTAAACGGCACGATTTTTATAAATAAAATGCACTAAAACTTTGAAAAATAAATCAGCTACTTTTAATTATTTTAAGATTAAAAATAAAGAGGGAGGGCCGGCTCTACTCATCACTGCTTTGTAAAGTATAGAGCTGTTTCGAAAAATTTTGAACAGTGAACAAATAAGAACAAATAAATTTATAATTTATAATTCCAAAGTTTTCGGGGGCATTCTTTCACACCCTAGAATCTAATTACCCTAATTATCTCCTATATTACTAATATATTACTAATAATATATTTTTAAGAAATCAAAACGGTTATCTAATCTACGTTAAATTCTAAGTTTAAAAAAGAAATGAAAATACATTATTCGAAACCTGAAAATAAACCGGTAAAAGTCCGACATTTTCACATTTGGAACTTTTTTTCAATACTTTCATATTTATTAGTATATCTATATCTGAGAAGTAGAACCGCTAATTTTGGCCAAAATTTGATAAATGCAGTTTTGTACAGCATTCAAAAGATTTCAAATAATGGTTGCTCGATTCTTGTTGCACATATGTAAATAAGTAAATTTATTATGTACGTAGTTATTGCATTTAGTAAATGTGAAAGGAAGTAGTTTTCTTTCTTCTGTTTTCTGGAAAACAAGAATTTGTGACTTACACGCTTCTAGCTCTCAGGTGTACAGATATAATAAGAAATCTAACTTGTTGAATAGAGAATTACGTATAAAGCTATATTCGACTCGTAGAAAATCACTGTTTATGACAATAAAAGGTAATTTTTCAGTTTTAAGGAAAATTATTTTGGCTTTTACTTTTAATCATAGCAGTGGCTCTACCTTTGAGACTATTTACAAACTACTTGAATAGAAAGAGATCTTACAATGCATCTTACATATTCCTACTGACACAGAATATTGTTTGATTTTTTTAAAGCAATGCACGATGGTCTAACATTCTATATTTCTAAAGAATCTTGTAATATCAGACTTAGAGCAGCAGTTAGAACAATCACCGGTCCGCGAAACTATTGCACTAGTCCTCGGCAAATTAATATATTTAATTATTTAACAATTATTTTGTAGAATTCAACAATTCAAAATTGAGATTAAAGTTTATATTTATTTGTTTGAAACAACTAAAATCTGAAGACGTGCTGGCATCTTTCGAAAGTCACATAAACCTTTCATTTACTTCAATTTACTGCATCTTCCCGGTCCTTGAAAGTTTTTCCCTGTAGCTTGCCGGTCCGTGAGTATTAAAAGGTTGAAAAACACTGGCTTAGCAGATGAATGGAATATTCATAAAACATAAAACATATTCAAACTCAATAATAATTTTACAGCATGTTCACAGATGACTGAGGTGCGCGTTGTTAAAAAAAAAATGCTCTTTGAGGACGGCTTGTAATATATTATTATTTCACCAAGCCATTCAATTATGATTAAATATTAAATATTCAAACTTATTTTACAGAAAAACGTGGTATCTAACGTATCAAAATTTCAGGAGTCTAACATAAAGAACAAGCATAGAAAGTATTTTTAAAAATCGTTAAAGGCAATTTGGTTTTATATGGAGCAAGTGTAAACCATCCAATATGTTGCCCGACAGTTTTTTTTTTTTTTTCATGAGACTATGAGAGTAAAGAACTGCTACAAAGTTTATTAAATATATAGTTTTCTTTTGCTATTAGAAGTCAAAATATTACTAATCGAATTGTTGCAATATATTTATAATCATTGACTTTAATATTTGTGGAAATACACTGTTAAAAAAATATATATTCAAAATTGACCAAAAAATCTCAAACTGGCTCCGATTAAATTTTTATTCAATTTTGAGCAAGTGATAGTCTTCAAAAATGAAAAAAAAAAAATCATAAAATAAAGAGCTGTTTCATACCTGAGAAAAGTTTTCTCATATTTGAGGACTATTACTTGCCCAAAATTGAATAAAATTTAGTCGGAACCAGTTTGAGATTATTATTTTTTTTTCAATTATTTTTAACAGTGTAACATTTCTGTTTATTTGGATGTAACAAAAGAGTAACTTTATTTTAATGTCGTCCTTTTTCAGCATGCATAAACATGATCTTGGACATGTCAATTAGCAGACGATTACACGAATAACAATAAGAGAAGTTTGTGGTTTTTACAAAACTTTAATAATCATCTGTTGTACAAAATGCGTTTTTAATTTTTTGTAAAAAAAAAAAAGCTGTTTAATAATATTTTCAGCTTTCATTTTCATGGGTAGGATATTATATAAGTATTTTCCAGTATAATCGACTCTATAAGGCTCCTTCTACACGAGCGGAGAAAATGCGGAAGTTTTGTCGCGAGGAAACCGCACCTTCTAACAAAACCCATGCTTTTCAATATACGTGTCAAACTGCGCGGTGAAAACGTTCGTGCACGTTTAAAAGTATGGGTTTTGTTAGAAGGCGCGGCTTCTCGCGGTAAAATCGCCGCGTTTTCTCCGCTCATGTAGAAGGGGCCTTGGGCTGTATAATAAATTGTTGAGTGATTGAAAGTCATTTTTTTTCTGTAGAATACTTGTGTACTTCTCTGTTCATTATATAATTTAAAATTTATTTTTACATACAGCACAAGCTCATGTAGGTAGCGACTTACAGTTTGGATTACATAATAGTGTATTTCGTTTTCTACATGCTTTTATTCGTACTTTCTGTCCTTTGAGAACTTCAATGTTCTTGTGAGAGCTCTTTGCTTAAGCACTAAATTTTCTGTATGTTCTTGCCAGGTTATGTGCTGATCTAGCGTTAGTCCTAAGAATGCACCAGTATCCACAAAATTTATGTTTCTGTTTAGAACCGAGAGTGCACGTTTTGGGGTGCAAGATTTCTTTCCGTTTTAAAAATCTGTTATCGCGTTTCATTAGCATTTAATATTAAGTCATTTCTCTTTCGTCATAGTGATACACTTATTTTATTTATTTATTTGTCCACTACAGAACCAAAAGTTCCAAAGAAATGGACATAACAGACATACAGTATAATCAAAAAGTATACAAATCAATATACATATAAGCAATCTATATACACATACATGAGCATGTAAACAATCAATATACATATAAATATACAAACAGCATACATTTCACAGTATGAAGTTCCACTGTTATAGTCAGCTAAGTGAGATATTAAGCGCCGTTTATAATCACTTAGAGACATATTAAAAATGTCAACATTAACCTTCACAATGACATCATTATACAACCTCTGCGCACGAATCAATTTGAAAATTTATGGGGATCTACCGTTGAGCCCTTAGGATAAAATAGAGGTGTCAGTCTGCCTCTTCGCCTTGCTACATAAAAACATACATTAGCAACAAAATAATTATAGTCAATGTATCGATTTAAAATTTTATGTAATACTATACCGTCAGTTATGTCTAGTCTAATCTTGAGTTTTGTCGCATTTAATATTTTACATAGATTGTCGTATGAGTCATTCTGTACTTCATTTCTTATATTTTTGAAAGAGATCCATTTAAGAAATTTATTTGGAATATTTTCAATTTCTGTTTGTTATGTCTTTTGATGTGGGGACTAGATAAAACTGCCGTGTTCTAAAACAGATCTCACTAAAGCATAATATAATTTTAGTGAAGTTTGAGCTGAGAAATTAAACAAAGATTACGTCTTATGAAACCTAGTGTTTTATGTTGGTCCAATTGGAGAAGTTGACAATCATCATTTGACTTTATCTCGAATAATATTTAACATAGTCAGCAAATAAGAGGGGAAAGGAATGCTTTATTACGGATGGAAGATCGTTTATAAATACCAAGAAAAGTAGAGGACCTAAGTGAGAGCCTTGTGGTACAAATGATCCAACTGGATAAGTATGGAATAACATATCATTTAAAGCAACACACTGAGTTCTACTTCTCAAATAAATAACGAATAATTTCAACAATATTGCATTAACTTCATAATTCTTTAATTTATTCAATAATATGTCGTGATGTATTGAGTCGAATGCCTTCGATAGATCAGTACAAATGGCATCAACTTCTCCTCTTTTATTAAAAGAATTTGCCAGAACATTGGTTATTGTTGATTGTCCCTTGACAAAACCATGGTGATAGGGGGAGATCTTCAAATACAGTTGAGGCTACAAATAATCATGTACTAATGACTCAAAGACCTTGGAAAACGATGGAAGGATAGACATAGGACTATAGTGTGAAACATCAATCTTGTTACTGGACTTGAAGACGGGCGTAACATAGGCATGTTTCCATCTTTCAGGAAATACTCCCTGTTTCAGAATTTCATTATATAATAGTGTTAGCGGATATAATAGTTCCTTTGCACATTCTATCACTACACGTGCCGGTAAAATATCGTAACCACTACTCACATCTTGTTTTAAATGTTTTAATTTATTTAAGACATGACACTCAGATATTTACAAACACTTTAAGTTATTACAATCTAGTTCGTCATCACTTGATGCAAGAGTTGTATGACTAGTTTAAAAAGATGAAAAATAAGAGGCAAAAAGCTTACAAGACTCTTGGACAAGTATACCCTCGTATTGCACCTTGTCAGGTACCCTTTTCTGTTTAGATTTTCTTGATAGGAATTTCCAAAGATTCTGAGGTTTCGTACTAAATTGTAAATTAAATGCTTTTTTCCTCATGTTTCAGTGAATGCTTTTTTCATCTTCACTACTTATTAATAGCGGAGTACCATCAGCAAGCAGTGTTGTATTAGATACACTTCTATTTAAAGGAAGGTATGATTAATATAGGCCTATATAAGAAACAGCAATACAGATCCTTGCGGAACTCCATATTATCGTTTTCATCCGATATGCACATTTACATATTGTGATTGATATAAGATATTTCAACGGCCTGCTTTCTCCTGCTTAGATATGATTTGAACCAACACTCTAAATCAAAAGAGCGGAATTTTCACTGTTTTAGAGCGAAAGGGGGGGACCACTCTTTTGTAGAGCGGAATTTTCAATCGGAAAGAGTGGTTTTCAACAAAACGCCCTCGCTTTGTTGGATGGAAAATATGCTCTTTTTAGATGGATTTCCGTTATTTTGGATGGAATTAATTGTCTCAAACTTGAAAGAGCGATTTCTCATTAATTTTTAAATCTTGAAAGATCGATTTATCATCTTTTTGAGAGTAATTTAATTCTTCGATTTCTCATTTCTTTAGAGTGGTTTATTTCTTATCTTTTTTAGAGTGATTTACAATGCATTATAACTACTAGCCAACTTTGTTCTCCGCCATTTGTAACTGCGAAGGTTATCGAAAGACTAAGCTACACTGTGAAATTTATAGCGTTGAGTTTAGTTTAAAATGACAAAAGAAAACTTGAAAACTTTTCTGGAAGAAAAATATACCAAAAGACGTCAGGAGTAAGGTATGTACAAGAAATCTTATAATGTTGTTCTCAAGTACCAGACGAGACTGAAGAAACCATTTCGAAGGCGTGTGATTGCTGTTGGACAGTTAGCTGAGGGATTAAGGCGTTGGATAGCTGGCTGGAAGGTACCCGGTTCAAAACTCCCCGCGTTTGAGTTTTATTTTTTACTCTTTTTTTTAATTCATAAGTACATTACTTTTCTTTCTTACTTATGAATAAATGCTCCCTTTTCCATCTTTTTACATGTTTAACATTTTATTGCGTCGTTTACGTGTTCAAAAGATGAAAATTTTATTTAAATAGATGGAAATTCACGTAAATAATATGTCTACATTCCCATTGAAATGGGTTACCATAAATCCCATCTTTTTTGAGCGGAAATTTCTCGTCTTTTCTCCTATAAAAATTTACTTTAAAAGAGTGGTCCCTCTTTCCGCTCAAATCGAGCGGAATTTCGCTCTTTTGATTTAGTGTGAATGCTATTCCCCATATCCCATAGTTTTGCATTTTTAAAGCAGTGCTCTACTGTGTCAAAAGCCTTTGTTAGATCCAGGAATAAACCTACACAAAGAATTTTGTTTTCCAATAGCAATTACTTGCTCATTTTTATGGGTACCAGAAGCAAAGGTGATGAAAATAGTGAAAATCGAGGGGCATATGCCAACTTTCACAGAACTGCAGTTTATATAAGAATACCGTAGGCAAAGGGTGTAGTGTCACCATACTGACAATGACCATAAATCAAGGTCACAGAAGTCTAATATGAAGTTAGTTTCTCGCTACTGAATTACGTTTAGTTGCTAACCTGTGTAACAGGGTGAGTGCATGTAGTCCAAATATTCCATTAGGGAATGGCGTAGCCCATCAGTTTGAAAATGGTCTGATAAATCTGCTTTTGATTTCGGCGCTAGCCTGCGTTACAGAAAGACAAACAACAAAATAAGATCCAAAAATATTTTAAGGGGAGGCTGCTAAAGAATGACCTGCGCTATTTGGAAAGAATAAAGTATAAACGTGTAAGGAAAGTCATTTCGCATGCAAATTGTGCCGAATAATAAAAGCATTCTATTCGTGTTGCTTCGAGCTGGTAATTTCCATTGTTGCCACTAGGAGTTGTGTTTTTTTTATACTCTCTTCTTCTGAAGTCGATTGAACAGTGTAAATCTTATTTCAGATACTGCTCGCCTTCCCACCCTATAATTACATAATTTGTTTCGTTTTACGATATGATTTATCGCGTTCAAGTAGTACACAACCTGTTTCTGTTCCGAACTCTCATCCAAAAAGAAATGTTTATGTCAGTCATTGAAATTATTTTAACGGCATTCCGTTCGCTTCAGCTCATTTATGAGAATCTGTGCCGGGCATTGATTAACTCGAAGAAGAAAGGGAAATTTCTTAGTTACAAGTAAGCTGTATTAGTTGTTAAAAAATTACTCTCTAAGTGGCCCCTCTCTCTTTGTATACTGGAAGGAGTTATTTGGTTTTGTACGGATAGAAGCCAACAATTTGTGTATGCTTCTGTTACACGTGTATTATGAGTATGTTTTCCTTAGAATAAGTAGGCAAATGTATTCAGAGTAGAACATGTGAATGAATTACATTGTGTTTGTCTTAACGAGAAACTAACAATTTAGTTATTATTAAGAAAACGACATAGTTCTTTACTTGCGTTTGTCTCTGTAATAATTCAGAATTAATATAGATAACGATTAAACTCGTATTTGCGAAGACGAATAAACTCGTCCTTTAAGAGATCAATAATTATCTAATATTAATTTTATCATTAGATTAGTTTTTGTTCTCTGGCAATAGAGGACACCACTGTTTTCCATTGGAGGGTATAAATAAACTAAAATTCAAAATTAAAAGTGAATACCCATTGAATTGTCCACAGCGGACGTATCCCATACAGCCATCTAGTTCTTGACATACAGTTCGCCATGGCTCTAATAATTCATAATAAATTTGTTATCTGTAAACGTACAACTTAATTAAAAATTAAATAAACATTAAGTTATTGAATTGTATTTGATGCACCTCAAGTGTTGTGAAACAACATTTTTTGTTTTTTTTATTTCAACCGGAATTGTTGATAAAAAAGGATATACTATTAAAAAGTATATTGTACTGTTCTGGAATTGTATTTTATTTTAACGTTGTAAAATGGTTAACATCAACCCGCACTCGACCATTCTGACTCAGGTTTTCCCTCAGTCTCCCCAGGCGCATGCTGGTATGGTAACTTAAGTAAGGCTCTGGTCGATGCCTTCCCCATACTCTATCCTAATCTATCTCGGCCTGAGCCAAAGATGCCCAAAAAAAAAGGCCGTAAATAAATTCAAATTGAAATGTGTAATAGATCTATAAGATACCAGACATGAGGAAAGTAAACGTAATTCAGTACTGACTGTTTATATCGTAAACAAGCAAAGAGAACTACAGCAATGTTTGAGCTATAATTCAAAATGCAAAACACTATGGCTAAATGATATTAATGATTAACGCATCGGAAAGTTGATCCTGAATTCCTGGGATCGAATCCTGGCGTGGTTATATTTAAGGAATTAGGATATTGCATCCAGAACCAGACTCCCCCACAAGAAATATTCCAATAAACAAATATACCAATTTCTACATAAACGAAATTCCTCAGAATACAACGTCAAAGAAGGTACTCCCTAGACGACAGCTGGACTAAAGTGTGGCGTAATCTTGCCGCTCTTCGCCACGAACTTGATATTTTTGAAACGTAGTATTTTGTGGTTCACGGCATTCGATAAAGGTATTGGTCAGACTAACTTATGGAAGCAGTGTTCCAAAATAGATACGTTGGTACAGCGCATTGAATCCTGCCAGGGTCATAATATAGTGTGAA
>JAGDQP010063563.1:1066-11705 GCA_022664845.1 Lepisma saccharinum
TAGGTACTTGCGATGCCCTGAGTGCCTCTGGGCGTAAGTCTTAACCGCGAAGTTCAGAAAAGGCGGGAAACAACTACATATAATACTGTCCTTTGAGAGAGAGACTTCCAAAATTTTAGTCACGTCTTCTACTAACGGGGGTGTACTTTGTGCCCACCATCGAAAGAAAGCAAATTTATTAGACAGGAACGTCCAATTGCGCCACCGTAACGGCTATGCTATAGTTAAACATACTGAAGATTTTTTTCCATTTTAAACAAACGATTAACAGAATTACAAAAGGTGGGCACAAAGTAAACCCCCACCCCCGGTAATGCGATAATCCCAAACAAACTATACAATACTATTTATTTGGTTACTTACACTTACCTGCTTCTTGACTTGGAACGAGATCTGGATCTGCTTCTTGACTTGGAGCGATCGGGAGTTCGTGACCTATCACGTGATCTGGATCTTTCCCTGGACCTCTCCCGGGAGCGAGAACGGGACTTTGCACTGCGTGATCGTGAGCGGGAAGGTGATCCTGTCCTAGATCTGGTCCTGGAGCGTGTGCGACGATCTCTGGAGCGACTGCGTGATCTTGAACGGGATCGGGAGTAAGACCTGTAGTAAATATATTATCAAATATTTCTTCACAGACCTACAGCCTAAGCATTAGAAAAAAAAAAAAAAAAAAAACTAAGTAGGCACCGCCATGTATCCAGTTCCTTCTAATTCCCTGGGATATGCCATGTTTTTAATCATGAAATAACGTGTTCAATTCTAATAGTATATGTACGAGTTTTAACTGAAGACAATGTTATGTGCTTTTATTTTTAATAAGCACACATCTAGTTAAATTATTATCCGAATAATTTAAATCTACGGGCTTCTTAACATTTTTCCACCAATGTTTCAAATTTTCAGTAGATACGTGAGAACTATTACAACTACGATATTGCTTATACTAACGTATATTGTATTCCGACAGCAGATATATAATTATAAATAGATATGGGGTCATGGTAAGTTATTTGAACACAAAAACCAAGGAATGTTCTCAACACTATACGCCTCCGATTCGATCACGTAACTACTCAAATAGTACACACCAATTCTTTTATCAATTTAGCTTAATACCTACTAATAACTTTGGAAGAAAGCTTGACAGTTTAAAAGTTGCGAGTCTGTTTTAATCCTAATCAGACTCATCACCGTGCAATATTACGCACGATACTACAAACTCACAGCACCCACGGATAATGACTGGATACCGTTACCACAAATACAAAGGCTTCGAGTTCGATTCCTGGGAGGGCGGCACTATGAGCGGAGCTGCCTATTCAAATAAAATTTCTTAGCCGTCATATGTTCAGTTTCGACAGAAATATAGCTCCGGTCATAAAACCACAAATCTTTACTGACAATGTGATTTCCTTAAAACTTTAAACCTATCAAACATGTTCTATACGAAATGCGAGACGACTACTGCTGTTACCAGTCTATTTAAGAGAACATTGTAGCCATATCTGCAAAACAAAACGCGCATCAATCCTCTCCATTTTCTAATCCAATCCAAACCTTATGACTTTCTTTCCGTTTCACCTTACAACCAGCTGTCCTTGAGATATCACACGGAAATGTAATGAACAATTTCCAGAGAGCAAAGCAAGCTGGTAACAGCAGCGCAGTCCACACACAGCAGCGAAAAACTTACCACCACAATTTACATTTCCTCATCCACACAAAGCTGATCTCAGTGTTGTACGAAAAGTATTCCTGTATTACAAAGAGATACAACAGAAAAAAAAAAGCCAGGAGACCAGCGCTCTACTAAAGCCAATATGTTACCACATATAATATAGCTACCATTAAAACTTTTATTGAAGATTAACGTTAGTTGAAGACTATAGAACTCTACCGTCAGCAGGAAACGACGAGCTTGTATTAGATTTTAGAAATTGGTGTATCAAGTAACACCGCAAACTATGGAGACGTTTTTAGTGGATATTTCTCTCTGATTCACGCAAACATTCAAGAAATTCAGATTCATCTGGAAGTATTCCCTTTGAATTCAAAATCCTATCGTTCAAAGTTTAATTAAAGAAAAACTGGTAACAGTAGTTCGTTCCGTCCGTTAAATGGCTTATAAAAATTTAATCTTTTTGGTTTATTATTCTGGATGGAGTACAAAGACGAAATCCTGACAACTCCACTTGCATGTTTACAACTTGAAAATTCTGCACGTAGACCAGGAATTGGATGGTAGATTATGGGGAGGTTGCCCTACACGTTCTGGTGTTCTCTTAATCAGAAATGCAAAACTATTGTATACTTTCCCGTGAAGCATACAAACATGCACACCAAAGCCAGAAAAAATACCTGTACGATCATGCGAGGCCTCATACA
This sequence comes from Lepisma saccharinum, assembly GCA_022664845.1. Classification (NCBI taxonomy): domain Eukaryota; kingdom Metazoa; phylum Arthropoda; class Insecta; order Zygentoma; family Lepismatidae; genus Lepisma; species Lepisma saccharinum. The sequence goes on from JAGDQP010063563.1 coordinate 3,455, forward strand.
CAGTACGTCAGAAATAGTACTTAAATGATCATTTTTCCCCTTGACATTTACTAGTACTCATCAAGTAACAAATTACTGGCAGTGATCTATTAGTGTTAAATTTACTTTTCGTTCAGATAAACTACATAAAATACTTTGCAACGGTTTCTTATTGTTCAACTACATGCATAATTATCGCCAACTAAGTCTATACGATTCTCTTTACATTACAGAAAACTGTACTCAAACCGGTCTAACCATTCCGAAGTTATAAGAAGAAATTTTACGACTGGGTATCAACTTTTGGCGCTGACTGTACATTCCGATTCATAAAAACTGGCGCTGAACAAAATCCGGAATGTTGCACAATCTGGCAATAGAACCAATATACGGTGTTAATGCGATTCTGAAAGGCATTTTTTCCCTTCAAAATCAATGTAGATCTTAGATTTGACTTTCCCGTACTGAAATTCGAAACGAGCCTTCATCCCGAGACGTAACAGAAATATGACGCTTCGATGTTGAATAGTGGTATGCAAGTGTTCTTCACGCGTATGTGCACACGCATGTCATATACGAGGCCTATTCTATTTTTTTAGCCTGCGTGACCTAAAAACTGCATATGCAAACGGTTAAATAATAGAGGTTTCTTCTTCATTTTAGGTTTTCCCATTTTAAAACATTAATGTAGTACTTTTTCACTAACAAAAAATCGGGGGTACATCTTGCATTTAAGCACGTCTTAAAACCACGTAAATACTGTAAGTGATAAAAACAGGTGAGATTTTTATTTTCAACCTGCATTTACGTATTTGTCCAAGTACTGCCAAACTGTACAATGTTCAAGCTTAGAAATGTCAATCAGCCATTTTCTATGAATCTGAGTATACTACGATTGATATGCCCGACGTACAGCCAACAATATTACAATTTGTTTAGTAGCGACCTGCAAACGATAAGACAGACGGACGGAAGTACTAACGCTGACACTGTATAGCCATTCCCGTAATTTTAAATGATTATTAACCACAAGGCAACGGAATACAATCAAAGCGACTTTTCTGAATTCTTTGCTAATTGTAAACCATGGAAATGAGAAATCAATAGATCAAAAAAACTTGGAAGAAACCTCGGAATATTACAACCATCACATTACGAGGTAAAATTATGAACCTCAACCTCACGAAAATCCTATGTATGACTAGGTTTCCCTAACCCACTAACTGTTCCGCGTATACTCCCCTTCATCCTTAAAATGAAAAACATTTTACTCACAAAATGTTCCAACTTCCATCTGGAAAATCTGTCGGTTCGCTGTGATTCACCCCAGTGCTTCAATTACAATCCACTGCTTGTACACGCACATCCATCCTGACTCCCTCACCCCAAAACGATCACCCCCATTTGCCTAACATGGCATATCCATACTTGCCTACTCTTACATCTCTTGCAGCTCTCAAAAAGTAGCACTTTTGCACGTGACAAACCAAAGAGTTCATGGAATTTGTCCGTAATAGAACCATCCCAAGCATGCAAGAGTTCAGTTTGATATGAGGAATTAAGATATTTGTTTAAAGAACTACGTGAAGTTTCGATCGTACGATTTCCAAAGATCCTACCATGTTGCCAATACGAAATTTGTACATACAACTGACCAGGAATTGTGTAAGCAACACAGTAATGCAGCTGATATAGTAACACAAATATCGTTTACGTGCCTCCTATTATAACCTTCTAAAAAACAAAATAAAATAAAAACTACAAGTTAATTTTTCAAGTTTATATATAACCACTTTATATATCAAACTATAACAACACAAGCAATAATAATAATAATACTAATAAACTTAATATAGCAAATATTACTGAAGCAAATTTTAACGAACTAAATCAACTGCCAAATACATTCAAGCTAAATAAATCATGATCAAGCAGATAAAGTAAAATAAAGTAAGCTCGAGCAAATTCTTATATTTTGCTTTTTTAGTTTAAAACTACTTTTAAAAAAAATACAATTTCAAAGGTTAATAGGAGGCATGTAAAAATATAATACAAAACCTACCAATTTCGTACCTGTACCAGAAGATGAAATGTAACCTCTGAAGACTACCCGCATGAAACTTCATGTAGAGAACTCCCTCCCTGCCACCCTTCAGCCGATATACTGTGTTGCACTGATCGATTAAATCCTACATCGCTGATATCGTGAGCCCAGTATGGTTTACTGAAAACTACTATTATTTATTTACTGTTAAAATTGAAAACAAAAGAAAAATTTTCTTACTGTTTTTAACAATTAGAAGAACAACTGCATATTAAACATGCATGCAAAAATTACTTTTAATATTCTGAGATGTTAATATTTAAATAATATATCTATCCAATTGTTTTTTTTTTCAATCTATCAACACAAGTATTACATTAAGTACTGAACTCACTTATGAAAAGAAATAATTTAAAGGAGTTACGCCATCCCATTGACAAGCTGCATTAGAAGGACCAACGGAGGCTACGAGGGCTCAACTTGTTTGTCGTGTTCTTGTAGTGTGGGACGTGGCTACGTCGAACCAAAACGAAGAACCAAGAGGATAAGGGAAGACTAACTGCGGTGCATCCCGATCTCCTCTTGGAGATCGCATGCGGATGATCAACTCTCTGTAGAGTGCCTAGATGACTTTTTTTTTTTTACTTTTGCAGACTGTGCAATACTATGCTGGTTGGTTTAGACTTTGAAAAAGTTGCATTTCACTGCAACAATGTATTTTCTCGAGGACGTAAATCGAACTACGATGCTGTCAGAATCAGGCAAGAAAAGATGCTGCATCTGCCGGAAGCTGATGCGATGAAAAACTACGGTGCTAACAACTCGCTACTTTCACCGGTGTCTCTGTAGTTCTTAGAAGCCACCCAATTTGTAGTTACTCTCGAAGACTCTAGGTGTGTATTTTGAAGGCCATACTTTCAGCCGTACTTCCTATAAAAATGTCAGGAATACATTATCACTATTTTTGTCTATTTTTAAAACAAGGTTTTATATAATTTTGCATGGGTAAAATATATATATATATAAATATAAAACTATTGTTCAAACTACAATTTTATCTTTAGTAGAAATGGATAAAAGTTACGTCTAACGAAAGAAATCAAACATTACCAAAAACAAGTTTGCTTTTTCATTTCTTTTTTTTTTCTCTCTCTTTTAACTTGCCTTGTCTCTTTTTTTTTTTACTTCATTGCAAAATCCCACCAATGCAAAGAACCTGTCTTACCTGCGCCGCCGCCGACTGTAGCGATAACAATCACGAGCATAGTGGCCACGTTCACCACATTCGTAGCAGCGATCTTCAGGATGAAATGGCCTGCCACGCCTCACAGGGGGGCCACGGAATCTGGACTTACTCATTCCAGTGGACATTTCAACTCGCACGCGACGACCGCATATGGTCCTGGAAAAAAATAAGGAAAAAACAATATTGTAATTGTCTCCCAATTTCAGCTCTTAATTATACACTTCTAAGTTAAGGGTCATTCCACGTAAATTCAACCAATATTTCTAATGATCTAAACCCGACCATCTCAGAATTTTGCGAAAATTATTTTGGCAGAAATTTTACTGTTGATTTCGAAACTACAAACAGTTTCAAAATCCGTGCACTGGTTCCCGAGTTACAGAATTTTGATATTTAGGGGCTGCACTATACGCCAAAATGTGAAGTTCATGTTGGAATCAATTGAACTTGAAGAAACTTACCATGATCTCATTAAGCTGTTAGTCTACGATGAATTTCTCACATCAAAATTTGATCCGGCACAAACAGTTGAAGTTAAGCAATGGGTAATGACCGACAGGACTAGTCACACAAACTGATCTAATAGAAGACATCACCAAGAAGATTCTTCATTCTTATACAGCAAAGGCTAAAGCCAGTTACCTAGAAAGGCAAAGAATCTCTTCCTCCTCCAGATGCTTGGCCCTTATGGACTTTGGTGAGAACTACGGCTTTGTTGTGCAAGATGAAGCACAAGGATTTCAAAGGACAAACAGCTGCTCTACATTGCACCCTTGTGCTATTTATTTCAGAGGATGGTGAGCTGAAGTGCAAGTGACATGGCGGCTTCGGTTTATCAAGATTTAAACTTTTGACGAATTTCATCAGAAACAATGCAGTCAAGTTACGCACGTCGAATACTTTCCAGATCGATGGATGTGCTGGGCAATATAAGAACTGCAAGTTATTCTTAAATCTGTGCCACAATAAACAAGATTTTAGCCTAACAGCAGTGGTCGTTCTTCGCAAGAAGCCACGTGAACTCCTGCTGTAATGGACTTGGTGGGACAATAGAACGCTGTTTCAAAACAACTTTACAACGAGTTGTTTCAGGGAAAAAAATGTGATGCAACTTCCATGTACAACTATTGCGAGAACACACTGAAGGCATCACTTTCCAGTACATGCCACGATTCGCCAAAACTCGTAAAAAATTTTATTTTTATATGGGTCGGACTTCAGCCTGTCACGATTCGCCTTTAGCTGTTAAAATCCACACCCATGCCGGGACTCGAATCCGGGATGTTCGAGCCGATGGCCTACCACCGCAGATCGCTCGGCCACCAACCCAAAAACTCGTGGAAAGATTTGCATCTTCAGACAATACCTGGGACTAAGAGACTTCGCTATTTTGAGCCAACATCAAATATGAGGATAGGTTCAAAATGAGAGTAAACCAGTGAAACCTCATATTTACCATATCTGTCACCTGAAGTTTTACTTGTCTTTTTATTGAAAGGAAAAAAAATTGGCTGACTTTCCAGTTGAAACTTCGTAACAAATAAACTTAAGAGGTAATTTGGACGTTTATTTGTTACGAAGTTTCAACTGGAAAGTCCGCCAATGTTTCACCTTTCAATAAAAAGACAACTACTTTATGTGACAAAAATTGTAGATCCAAGGTATTAATGGTTAACCCTCGAAAAGCTTTGAAGAGTTCTGTTTTTGCTAGCCTTGTATTTGTAGAAACACTACAGCGGAATTTGTGGTTAATAGTGAAAGTGAACAATTATATTGCATGCGCATATAATTCAAAACAATATAGGACTTATTACTTACTGACGTCCTTCGAGATGAAGGGGATGTGTCCGTTATGTTTATGCACCCTCATGGGCCATCCCCTTCATTTTATTGGCCTGCACAGACTTGTCTTGTGCCTATAACAAATGTCCTTTTTGCTGTGGACATGGCAACCATGACTGGAAGAACATATACCCTGTCAACTGCCTCAAGTGACTTAGTGGTAACAAAATGGAACAGTTTTGTGTAGACTCCTGTCAGCCATCCAACTTTTCATTTTAGACATCAGCTCTGCAAATCTTAGCTCAGTAAGTTTTAACGACTGCATTGGAACTTTACTGTCTACAAATAAATTGTAATTCAGACTACTACTGTACAAAGAAAACATGTGATCCTAATGAGAACCAATCTATTTTTTTTTTCGGTTGAAAGCTTGTGAAGCTTAAAACAAAAAAGATAATTCATCAAAATCCGAGTATCGGCTCAAAAGTTATAAGGAATGCGCTTACAAATGTGGAAATTTTTCTTTCTTTACCATTTTGTTGTGCAGCATGGTGAATGACATAAAAAGAATAAGCACTCTAACTCAATTACAAAGGAAGTTCTGGACAGTTTCTAAAAGACCTTGAACTTAAAAAAACCTCCATTCGCGACTACTTTTACGCAAATCGAGCCCAAATATCAAAATTCTCTAACTCGGGAACCAGAGCACGGATTTTGAAATCAACAATAAAATTTCTACCAACATACAAATCTCATACAATTCTGACATGGTCGGGTTTAGGGTTCTGGTTGAATAGACGTGGAATGACCACGTTGAATAGACGTTAATGGGTTCTTAGTTTGAACTGCGAAGTGGTTTATTAGAATCGTATTTAACATCAAGCCCCCCCCCACTGTCTTCTATTTAGGGAAGGGGGAGACAAAATCCACATGGTGCCTACTAATTTTGTTGACTTGAAATTCCCTGCTGAGTTCTTAGTATAGTGGAACATGTAAATAATACGCAATGATATTTTTTTTTAAAAAATCCACCTTTTACATTATTGGTATTTCACAAGTAAAAATAATGATTTTTCTTGAAAATAGAGAATATAGAGAGATTTAACACACTGAAAAAATCCGGTCACCTGTGGCAATTCCCACGGCAGTGCTGTTAACAGCTCGTCACTTGAGGATTTTTTTTTTCTATCTCCCCTTTCGGCGGGAAATTGTTTATAGTTGTATTGTGATCTGCAGTTCACGATTGTTCTATCTGTATAGAAATCTCGCTAATAGCTCAATTAGTTAAAGTTTTTTTTTTTAAACAGAAATAAAGTGTTCTATTTCCATAATTTACTTATGGCTAGAATTAAAGTGTTCTAAATCCATTTACCAATTACAAAGATGGATATCAGTCACATGGCAGTGATTGAGCAATGACTGCTCTGTAAGAAAACGTTCCTCTTCTAAAAGGTCGCAGAAGACTGACTGTGGAAGAATCGGACAACAATTGTGACCACTCGTACTGGTAAGATATTCTTTGATATAGCTAGAATACAGTGTGCATTAATAATGCCGAAAAAAATGCTTAAGATGATAAACATATTATTCTGGAGATAGAACATTATCATTCTAAAGGAAAGGCAGCAAATGAGCAGCCACAATACCATTTCTTTTTTGTTTAGGTCAACCCTGCACGCATGCGTTAACATAATCAGGAAATATAACGTAATCTTACAAAACTGAAATCCACCAACACAATAATCGACAAAGCCAGAACTTCCACGTGGATTCAGCTCGACTGAACACGCTTCGAACGGTTACTTTACATGGCCATAAAGCATACAATAAGCTTCCCTCTCATGTAAAAAACAGGAGAAACGGATTTGATGCAGCCGTCTACTCCTTTTAGTTAGACAATTATTGATTTTATATTTCGGGCAGTTGTATAGTTTTTGTCGAATAAATTTGGTTAGGTTAATTTAACATAACCTAATCTAACGTAAATTAATGTAATCGAACCTAAAGCAACCTAGCCTATCACTATAGAAATTCGCCGAAAAGTATACAAATGGCATATTTTGTAACTATCGTTCTCTAAAGTACAAGTTTATTCGTTATGAAGTGTATTACTGTATGTATATTGCTGTACTATTATTATTATTTCTGTATTCTTAAACATTTTTTTCTCTTACAGCGAAACAAGGCCCCGTAAGAAGTATGTTGAACCAGAAGATATTGTCAACGGTAAGGACATTGACAAATTTATCAGTGATAAACAAGCCGAGTGACGAAGAGGGCAGTTGTAGTACAGAGAACCAGGAAGAACTTCTGCCAGACTCGGCAACATCCGGCAGGTCAGAAATAGTTGTATCTGAAGTTGATATACTGGAATTTCATTGGAATGACCGGAAACAGTCGCACAGGATGCTGTCGAAAATGATCAGAGGGGGCCTAAGACGAAGTGATCCTCTTAAGTGGAAATGCAATGTTCGCAAGCGTTTGCGTCAGTCTGGAAGGGAATAGTGTTAGAGGCAATCCTGTTGCTCAAGACTTCCAGCGTCCAATTTCTTATATCTTCGAGCATCTGTATAATAAAGAGACGGGCATTGCTTTATCTCCAAAAACTGGCAAACACCAGAAAGAAAGTCATTCCGAAATCAGATCGGGATTTTATTCGAAAACACACTGAATCAGTACCTAGAGTTGATTCCCATTATTGTCGCGCAAATTGATCGAAGCAGTATTTGGAAGCAGAGGAACGTTCACGTATGAAGCAGCATCTGAATAGAGAGATCTTCTCGTTACAATACTGGCTTCCACAAGCCAAAGAAGGATCACTGCAGTAAATGTGACGAATTTCGGTACAAAACGCCAACTGCACAAGAAAAACTTGAATTGGACAGGCATATTGCAGAAAAGATTGCTACAACAGAAGAACGAAAACGAGACAGAGCGAAGACTAAAGAAGAAAGTGTCGAATCTGACAGAGCGCTTGTTTTGGCTTGGAGAATGTTTCCAGTTTGCCAAAGGGGAATACTTCAACCTTTTTCTACAAGCGTAAACTAAATGTCTACAATGAAACTGGGCATTGTTCCATCAATAACAAAGGAATATGTGTTATATGGCACGAATTTGTATCTGGGAGGACAGGAAACGATACAGCATCTACAGTTTAAGTCATCGTGAAAAAACATGGAAATGGTTCCTGTGCTCCAGGA
>JAGDQP010063564.1:0-11705 GCA_022664845.1 Lepisma saccharinum
GGACTGAGACATCGGATAGTGTATTCACCTATCTCTGAGTCAGACCGGGACACTTTCAATACTGGTGGAACCTCAGATCCTATATTTACAGTAGTAAGCACGACATGTTTGATATATTTGGACGGAATAGTATATGTAATATGAAATGGTAGCTTCCATTTCGAAAATCAAATTCGAGTGCCATAACGTCTACACAGAACTTAAGGGATTTTAATTGGGCCGCCCGTTCAATAGTATTATTTATTTCCAGCAAATTTTGTCTCTTTTGTTTTCAAAAATAAAGAAAAAAGAAAACTAAGCGACATATTTATCCGTACTGAAATTCTAAGAGGCAAGAGGCACTGTGTTGCCAAATGACGTGTATTGCAATTATCTATTGAAACGTTAAAAATACTTTTTCCCATGACTATTACCCAATATATGTTTTTAAAAAATATTGTTATTAGTATAGATTTTATTACATTAATTTATGATCTTTAGGTATCTTAGGCTAATGTCACAATCTGTTCTTTTTTGTTGGCCCTTTGTCAACATTTTATTAGGCTGGATGGATGATGATAGGATGAATTGTAGGGATTAAAAAGGTGATAAAACATGGGAGAACTTAAAGAAAACTACGCATAGCACAGTTTGTTCACCATAAAAACCCGTATGTCATGAACAAGGATCAAACGTGAGCGCTCTACAATTGAGCCACCGCAGCCATATTATTTTTAGTGCTATTTTTGTACGTAAAAGTGTTTAGATAACATTGAAATGATACTGTTCTTAGAAAATAATACAATCATGTCCATGCCCAAATGCACAACAATATTATTGTTTGTGAAGAAAACTGTTGGAAATGATCTATGCAAGTAAACTCTATTGAAGTCTGTTTTTCTCCTTAAAGCTACAAGTAAGAAACTCCAGAGTGCATGCCATATTGTTGGAAAGCTTCGATAAAACTTGACCATAGACCACAATAGCAAGGAATTTTAGTCGAAAAGTGGTAAATGGTATATATTAGTATATACGTAATATGAATAGTATATGTAATATGAAATGGTAGCTTCCATTTCGAGAATCAAATTCACTTACTTTTCATGGCATCCATATATATCCCCTCATCTTTGATAAATTTTTATTCCTTCTAAAATACAGCAAATTTAATTTACAATAAAATGGCTTTTCACCTGAATTGTGGCAATTTATGGTAAAACGTTTGCCAAATAAATTTCATGTTTTTGTTTCCTTTAAACATTATGGGTTCAAGTCAATATTATTCAAACTCACTGAAACTTCAAAATTGCCTCTAGGTTACTTCTTTTGTGAAAAGGGAATGAAACGTATACGATAGCCACCAGCAAAACCCGGGGCCTTAGGCCCAAGAAGGAGATACTGAGATATGACAGTTTATAAAGTGTAACAGTATATTATATATATTCTTAACAGTTCCATACGAAGCCGGAGGGATAGAGCCGGATGTACCTTTCAGAGTTATGATTTGAAAATTTGGGACTTTTATACTATGTCCTTTCCGGACATAATACAATAAAGGTTTTTCCCATTTATCTACAAATACAGCAACACAATTATTTTTTCTTACCTAACCCTGAATTTCTTAGCACAATTTTTGCTTTGCCCGAAACGTGAATTTCCTGTATTTTTATTCAGGTTTCACTAGCTGGGAGACTTACAGTTTTTGGTAAATTTTACTGTATTTCAAGCTATGGAATTTGTCAAGATGGTAGCACATCTAAGAAAATTGTTCAATCAAATTAGAGTCAATACAATATTTAATATTTTTCCTTAAAAATACTCTGTCTTTCGTGCAACAAGTGCACCTTCTCTGGACTCACAGCTATGAAATTTATTGCTATGATTAGGAAGTATTAGAAGTAATCTTTGTAGCTTGTTTCGTTTTGAAATGAGCATATCGATTGTAGTCACTATTCATAAATGAAAACACAATTTGGGTATTTACTGATATATACAATAGCAGTATTTTCGGCAGACCCTCCGGGTCTCATCTAACCCAATTCCTCAGAAGCATCATCCAACTTAAAGTTTTATGATCAAAAATAAATACACCTTCCAAATATTGATATTAAACTCCCCAAATAGAAACTCCTGACGGAATTATTTTACTATATTCTAGATTATATGCTTTTATATTGCAAATTAGGACCGTTCGGAATTCCGTAATGGAATTTATCACTCCAGAATGTCGGAATTTGAAACGCGGTTATACAGTAATGTAGGGAATTTTGAATTCTGGAAATTTGAAAGATCAAAATGGACATTTCCGTTTTCCCCGTCCTTATATATTTTACAGTTTTTTGTGTATATCGTATTAAATAATATATAATATTTTTTAAATTTGAGCGCTACTGTTTTCCGTTACGTAGAAATATATCATGAAATACTAATAATTCAATCTCCTACGTCATACAACGAAAATCATCCTCTGATTAGGTTGACGTCATCAATCCGTACTATTTCCGAAGCTCTATGCTTCTTCCTATATTACGTTCCTTATTCAGAAGTTTGAATACGAATAGACAAAAAGGAAAGAGAATATTTACATCATCACGTAACGAAATAATTAATGTACAAATCTGCAGAACACACTTCAATAAGTTAAACTATAAAACCTGCTTTTAATAACATAAATTGCTCGAAACAATGACGGGGGGCAGTCTTAACTTGCATTGCTCTTCTAATTGCTGGTTTGTGTCACTTTTGACATGTTGACAATTTGGCGCATGCAACTTTTAATTTTTGTACTTTCACATATGGCTTTGCGAATCCTAGTAAAGGCCGTGTTTAATTTTACTTCAAGAAACCTAAGAGTAACTTCAATGTAAAAGTTTCAATTTACGTTTTTGATTCTTACATGCTTTTATTATTATTTTTTACAATGACATATTAAAACTATTTAATATATTCACTGGCTACAAGTAGTACGTTAAATTGTTAACAGAAGGCAGTAACGAGCACTATTAATGCATGTGCTTTTAAGATCTTGAAAAATGCTTCACAAGCATTCATTAAAAAGGTATATGATTGTCGGGTATAAATGCCAACTTTTTTTACAGAAAAAAATAGGTAATTCTTTTTAAATACAAGAGTTCTAAAGAGCATTATTAGAATATATCTTATGATTTAATCGTGAAAAAGGAGCTGCTATAAACTAGTCTTGAATCTACCAAAATATATCAATATCTTTAAAAAGATTGAAAGTAAAAATCAATGTTAAATTACTAAATCGGACTAAATGACGTGTTAAAGCATACAGAAACGCTATTCACCAATTATACTATTTCTTTCGATCCATTTTTGCTATCTCTTTTAAACAATACTAACAAATCAAATACCATATGTATGTTAATGACAAGCAGTGGGCAGACTGATTACGTCATAACATGGCGGCGCCCGATTAAGCGCAAGGCTGAGAGACTTTGGAAGCAAGTCTTTATTACTCTTGATACATACATCACAGAAGGAAAAGAAAATGTTTTCCGTAGTCTACTTTGACAGAATATTTTTTTATTGCAATAAAAAAATACTATCTGAAATGTCCATTCCGGACTGTCGTCTTCACTTGTAACCACCAAATGAAAAACATACAAGGAACAACGGTCCCCGTGGGTTAGGGAGCATCAATTTCTAAAATTTCCGCCAGTCAGATTAATAAGATATGCTTTCAGAACAAGTGAGCAAACCATTTCTGGATAAGGTATAAAGGTGATATGATATTTACGAAATAGGATATTTCCACAATTCCGCAATAGGATATCAAGTACCTTGAAATTCTTTTAAGAGAACGAAATTCACAAATGTTGTCACTCGTTTTAAACTTTAAGCATAATAGCAATAATCATGATGTTCTGTTCCGCAATGGCTCCTGTTCTTCTGAATGATTTGAGGTATAAATTTGGTATTGGTATAAGGGTGTTAATATTACTAGTATGTTTCCGAAATAAATAGAAGCTTTCGCTTGGAAAAAAATATTGATATAATAAAATAATGGAGCATATTTCCTCGAGGATAGCACACAAACATTTTCCCTCTCTCGATACGCCACTGAAAGGGAGCTTAAAATACGTATTTGCACTGGATTCTATGTTCCTCTAGGATATTCAGTTACACATACACCGTAAGGTGATTTACATGTAAGGCTAATCACAATAATCACAGACGAGGGGTCCGGAGCAGACCCCTCCCTTTTGGTCTCTATTAGTTCAAATTTAGCATAGGTTTGCGACTTATAAACATTGCATGTACAGTAGTTATTATACTTTTCGTTCGAACATGGGAAGATAATGACTTTTCTGTGTCCAGTTGCGGTAGTAATCGCTAAAAATAGCTTATCAATGAGAATGCAACAATGCGCTATTTATTCGTCTACACCGCAACACCAAATGAGAAATAAAGATTAACTGCAGAACGCTTGCGTGTATGTTTTTTTTACAAGCAGACGGAAACAAAGAAGCGATGTGTCCAGTCTCTGTAATTGCACTGTAACTATAAGTACTGAACTTGGTGAAATAGGTTTACACGTAATTACAGATTCTTCGTACAGGAAGTATTTATAAATATGGAATCTGCTAGTAGAGGTACTCTGCAGTTAAGGTAAGGCGTCTATTTTTTTTAATATTTTGGTGGTTTCCGATGATTCTTGGGGTACACTCGTCTGAATACAGAATTGAGCATAATATTACACTTTTAATATACAAACTTCCGTCTGAAAATGTTTCTGTTAGTTAACATTTGTTGTTCTGTGGCCATTAATATGCGTACAAGTGACGTGAAGAAACGATAAGAAAGAATACAATGTACATAAAATAAGTTTCATCTTCAAAGTGCTGCTGAAAGAATGAACAGTTTTTGGTACAAAAATGAATTGCATTTGTTAACCATCAACTGTTGTACGATTACTTACCCGTGTTCCAACGCTATGATACGATAGCTATTAACGCTTAAGCGGTCGCGTGGGGGTCCGCAAAGACCGAAGTAGATAGTTGAATTAGTTTGTAGGAGTGATTCGTTACCACCCTTTCTGTTTATTCCAGTAGCTTAGATTGTCATTCAACTCTACATACTGGCGTATAGGATGTTATCATATGATGAATTGTGTTGGAACACTGACGTACCATGTGGCCCGCACGGACCCAGTGTGACCGGATTTAATTATGCCATTTGTTTATCAATTCACCTTTTTTTCAGACATTTATGGCACTTATGTAAATGAAAGTCTAAATGACTTGCATTTTTATTAAAATATTACAGAACTAAATACAAATATATATCAATAGAGTACTCTATACGTTGAGGACCAGAGAGGTCCCAGCAACCGGATTCGTTACCTTTTCTCTGACAATTTGGTTTTTGAACATTATATTTAGAGGCCGAAATTATAATAAATAAGCTAATCCACCACATAATTATTTTTAGCAGAACATTTATTTGAGAGACTAAAGAATTCAGCCCCAAGCGAAAACCAAAATTGTATACGAATATGTATATATCATTGGGGTCCGCAAGGACTCCATGCGACGAAATTCGTATAACGCAAGAAGTCTGGGGTTACAGAGATAATTTCTTAACATATTTTATGAACAGATAGAATAAGAGCATGCTTTTCATATATTTGTATCTTGTTACTGATGCATGTTTGCGGATGGGATGCTATGGGATCAACAACTTTCAGATATACCGAAAAAAGTGAAAATTCATAAAATCTTTAAAAACAGTCAGTTGCTGCTTATACGTAAAAGTATGTGTATAAAAATATGTGTGTATTACACTCATTCTACTTGTAAATATCCTTCCTGGTGCATATTGCAATATTTTACCTAAAAATAGGTAATTTTATAATGTGCCCAGAAGAGAGTGGGAATAATTTCAAAGCTTAGTATCTCATTGTTCGTAGTTCTAGTGTGTAGTTATAAGGTTAATAGTAAATATTATTTATATAGCGCTATAGAGTTTGCATGTAGAGAATATTATTACAATACACCGTCCTACCAGTTTTAATGTAAAGTAAGTTTACCGATTATGGCCCAGGTCCGTAATATGGCCTGCCCCCAGATCTCTGCAGTTATCCGTTGGTTATACTAGATGTCGCCATAAATTATATCCTCATGACAAGAGAAAGCATTTTTGCGCCACTCATTTATTTTTGATTGGCGTGGGCGGCAGCAGCTCCAGTTGAAGTGGAATATTTAGCAAAATTTTGTTTATGTTTTAGAGCATAGTAAGTAATGGTTCGTTTCAGTATCTATTGTTGAAAACCTAATCAGTATAATGCATGGATAATGTTGCTATGTGAGCATATGTGAACAAAAAATGTGTGCGACGCAGTGCATTCATCCAGAAGAAGTCAAGAGGTCAATAGTGCGCAATATGGCCCACCGTTAAATTGGGCAAAATGCATAACTGTTTAAAACGAAAGAATGGGGTATTTGAAATGTTTGTAGTGAACACTTATCATCATTATATTTAGTAAGTAAAACAAAGATAATGTCAGGAAATAAGGAAGTAAGAGGATTAAAACCAAAACAAAGCGTCATCACGTTTATAACGATCAGAATTTCAGCTACTGCTTCTAATAGTAATTAAGAACCAACACAGAGTTTCTCCAAGTAATGTGAATCTTCGATTCGTTACCTTCGTCAGGCTGACAGGGTTGCAGACATGCATCTTTGCGTGCCTATCGCAAATACTTCATGAATAGTGTGTTGGAATCACCGCTAAATATCACGGACCACTTCTTTGTCCCTCATATGACACGTGAAGTACTAAACTTCTTTATTGTTGTTATACTTTTTCATTATGCATATCGAATTATATCAATGTGCTTCTAGAACTATGTCTGGTCTAATACTATAATCATATCGAGGGACCTTTCGCTGAAATTTATGAATCGGGTTTGGCAATATGACTATATCCGCAGTGCAACCACCAACCCGGTGGCGAACCCCCGATATAAGTTTACAAACTAACATAAGACCGCCAGAAATCCTCAGCCAAATTTCGTATGTCAGCCCTCTTTCGTATGCCAGAGGTATTATTTGAATGAGGTCTTGAGTACACCCTAGTACGTCTTATGCAGGTTTTATAATTCTAATATAAGATGCAAGCAACCTCCTTAGTATTGGATTAAAGCCAATATGGATGCATTTACTTCATAACCATCTTCGTTTCACACATGGAATGCAGCAATATTAGTTTTGCAAGAACTCAACATAGATGAATGACTGACTATAAACCCCTTCGCAGAGAGTTTAAATAGTTCACGAACCATTCAATATGGCAGTGCGATGATAATGCTAACGGCCATTTGTGTAATATTCCGACAAAGAACTTTATTGCTTACTTTTAACTCGCTAAAAAACGCTGATTATGTGACCATGACCTCCAAAATAACACCATTGAGGAAGAATTGAAGAATCCGTTTATTTTCTCTGGTAAATGGCGACTATAAGATTATTGCAGTCTAAATAGAAATTTTGTAGTAGCGGAGGGGTCAAAAGTTTTGGTAAGCAGTAAACTATATACCAGCGGATATCGGCGGAATTTGGCTGCTATCTGACTGTTACAGGAAAATACCGTTTGGCTGGCTTTATCGGCGGAATTTGGCTGGCACCGTCTGCCCACCGACGTTTTACTCGTGTAGAAAATATCAAAAGTAGACTTTACCCAGCTTTCTAATTTCTGGTGACACGGACCACACTCAATTTGCGACAAAAAAATGTAGACCCATTTATACAAGGGTTGGACAGATAATCCGAAATCAAATGTTTTAAGTGTATCTGAATTGAACTTTCAGAACTTAATCAGGTACCCAGAAAGAGACCAAAGACTATTCTCGTAACCAATGTTTGACCCGTATTTGCGAGGAGATGAGGGAAAGTTAATCCTCAGTATTCAGCAAAACTCGCAAGACTTTCTATAACTTCGTTAAAAAGGAAATATAATACAATGACCTAAACCAAAAATAGTGATACATATATAAAAGGTAGTACAAAATCAGACAAATCTGTAAATACACATATCGATAAACCTTGCAAAACTAAAACTTTGACTACTAAAATTCAATATACGATGCCTAATTCTAAAATTTCTAATTTGAGAAGAGAATTAAAATGATATACGCAATTTCGAAATTAAATTTGACCCACAAAACCGAGGATCAGTCAAGAGAACAAAAATTAGCACTTTTCAACAAAGACTATTTCCGAAACAAATTGTTAAATCTATTTATGAGGGTAAAATTGAGGAAGCGATACAATATACAGTATATCTTAAGAGAACTTAGCATAACTTCCTTACTTTAGAAATAAAGACCAGTAAACGTGTCTGATTAAAACGTATTGACCCATCTTTGCATGACAATGACAATGAATTTTATGTTTTGAAATATCTCAAGATTTCTTTGCAGAATTTTTGGATCATTGACAATTTTCGAATTTTATTACGTATTTACGAGGGTTTGAAAAATAACGAAAATTTATCTGCTAAGAAATGATGGAGATGCTGGAAGAGGTGGTAGTCAATGAGAGAGAGTTCGGTGAAATACGGCTGGCGAAGAACGTTTTCACTGTGGATAATTAAGAATCTGCACCGTTGTTTGCACCACATGTGGATGTTGTTGTACATTAGCGGATACCTCTATTTTATATTTCATGAAGTTCAGCACTGTAACTATATGTAGCTATAGTTTCCCATCCCCTGAGAAAGGCACTATTGATTACTCCAACCATAGATTATCATTCCAGCAAAACACATTCCGTGGGTGAAGATGTGCTTCAGAATACCGTCCTTTACATTGGTTACCTTCAAACCAGTATCCTCACTGTAGATCATTGTCACAGCAGATACATTTCCATCTGAAGTGACAACCCGATGCTACTTGGGCATTTAAAGAGAAAAAATAGCAAGATTTTTTATTTAATTTAAACAAAATGTAGCTATTTAGTTTTTGTTTTCATTTCTCAAAGTAAAATAGATAACTTGACGCAGAATCAAACCGCGAACGTAATACAAAACTTATGTACATACACATATGCCTGTTAGAAACTTAGATATGCTGCTGCAGTGTTTGTGTTCATAGCTAGGATGATAGTCAACGTAGCCCATAGGCAATTATGTTAAGCATATGATTTGCATTCTTAGAAAAGTCTAATATTAATACGTTCACGTAATACCGAAGTTAATGAAGGAACTATACGGAAAAATGCATAATTAAAAAAAAAAGTGTTGCATCTGTTGCGTTTGAACCCGTGTCGTCAGCTTTATGGATGAAATAGAACATGAGGCTGCTCGCATTTTTTATTTTAATTATTTTTTGTTTACGTAAATATAACACAATGTTTCAACTATTTGCAAAACAAAAAGTTTTACTTACACTAGTAGAAATCTCTTCTTTGTTTTTTTTCTTTCTTGTTCCTTCTTTATTATTTAGAAGTAAATTTCTCTAACATAATTGCCATATATGTTTGTTAGAACAGGGAATATTTTCATATGATCCTAATAAAAATGATATGTAATAATCTGCCCTTGTACGGTACCAATAATTCAAACGAATTTCAATAGTCTTAAAACTAATCCAAAAATGTTTTTTTTTTCTTTTTTGCCCCTCAAGTTTTTACTTACTGTATCGTCTTTCTGGCAGTTTAAAGAGCTTAGTGGTAAATTAATTGTTTACATACCAAATCAGCTGGTATATCTGCTTAACGTTAATAGATATCAAAATGTATCTCCTCTAAAAGTGAGGATATGTAATGGGAAGAAGGGAACAAGGAGATAACGATGGTGAAACAGGCATTCACTTAGATGAAGAACGAATATCTTATGTTGATCGATTAACAAAGAATTGAAAAATATAATCATTAAATGTGTTTCATGGAGTATTGTTTTGCATAGAGTAAATGTGAACCCTACGAAATGGCGAGGAAGGAAAAACATAGAAATGTTTGAATTGTCGACGTGGAGAAGAAAAAAATCAGCTGCATAGAAAAGATCCGAAATAAAGAAGTACTGAACACAGAAAACGGGAGAACAACAATCCTGAGACAATAAAAAATATATATATAAATTCGTTAGGATATTAACTGCGCAGAGATGCAATTAAAGGTCTGGTTGGGGGCAATAGAAGAAAAGGAAGAAGAGGAATCGAACTCCTCGACAATGTTACGGAAGATAAATCTTATGTTGGGATTAAAAAAAGAGCACAGGATTGCATGAATTGAGACCACTTTGCGTGTAATGAAAAACTTCTGCCGTTTTCGGGAGAACAGTCATTTTTTTAGGTATATTTTCGGGAGGGGTTTGTCCCTCTGTCTTCAACCGCCCCTCTGAAATAATTAATCACAACACTTGTATTGGTCATAGGTACACTGAAATAGTATATAATAGCACATCTTATAAACATTGTTCATGTCATTTTGAGATTAACTAAGGAAGTACGATATATTGTTATATAAAATTATTGTTATTTTATGCTTTAGTTCATTGCAGGAGATACAGATTATTTATAACTTTCGTCACCAAGCCCCCCACGAGCCCCCTGAACAAATGGTCTTAAAGAAACACAGTGATGATGATAACCTATATATATGTAGCTCGAGAGACGAGCAACACGCGAGTTAAAAAAAGAGATAATGAACTGTTTAGGACAATATTCACACATATATTGAACAAAGGAAGGAAAAAGAGGAAGAAGAAGAGAGCTTCTTACGATATTTAGACCCAATTTTACAATCAACGGCTGATCTTGTGGTCAGGACTATGTTGAGGCAAACTCATATTTTCGTACACCGAATGGGCAAAATATAATATGGCCTCAACTTAGCCCAGACCAGAAGTTTAGCCGTCGATTGAAAAATTGGGGGTAAAAGAGATAAATATTCCGCCAGAACAAACAGAAAAGGTAGGATCGTTCTGAAAAGAAAGGCTTCAACTTACCTTGAAAGACCTGTCGTGTTCGGAAGAACGCTAACACTAATATTTTCTTATTTATGAGAAACATACCAATCATCTGCTCCCATTCATTAACTAAATTTTCGATACTACAGAACTTTACCAATCAGCAGTTTTGTTTATAATCTCTGAAATTCATTGACCAGGACAAGATGTCAGAGAAGCTACAATATTTAAATTGAAAACAGTCAGCGGACTGATGAGCTTATGACACATTTAGAAAATAAATAATACTGGAAAATCTGGGGGCTAAGGTGCCCTTTACCCCCTCTAGGGTTGGCCCTGGACAGCGAGTAGAAAATGGCAGTTTATAAGTTTGAATTCTGGCTATGTATAACAATGGAAGTGTTGATATAAAAGACCGACCAACAGGACTACGAGGTGGCCGAATGGTCAGCTTTCAGTTCGTGTTTTCACAGGTTCAATCCCAACCAGGGTCCATTAAACGGAGTTCTTCTGAACCCACTTTACCCAAATCTGTAGATTCCTTTCTTACTCATTTTCGTATTAAGCTTTCTAGTTCGTGGAAGACGTTAAAATATTCCACTCACCAATCTAAAGAAAACACTACAATAAAGCGAAACGAAACGCCACACTCGAGTTCAGAAACAAAAAGGGAGAATATCTGACGCAGAAGACTGAGGAAAACGGGAAGACAAATAACATACGAGATCTATAAAAAGGGATAAACTCGTTAAGAAAAGGTTACCAGCCGAGTTTAGGAATGATTAGAAATGAAC
>JAGDQP010063565.1:0-11705 GCA_022664845.1 Lepisma saccharinum
TAAATAATTTTCGCGACTTTGAGGTTTTTAAAACAACGTATTTGTAAAGCAGTTGAAAATTTTAATACTGAGCTTACTCTTGTATCGCAACCAACTAATGTAGTTATGTGGTGAATGTCTTGCAGTTTACGAAGGGCATCGAAATTGTCCGAGATTTCTCGAAATCAATCATCCTTTCGCTGTTGTGGACTTGGTCACTAACCTGCCGACTTACTTCCACCATTATATATATGTTTGTAAGTTCCAATCGAAGCGTTCACTCTTTCTCTTAACAAATCATCATCTACGAAATCATAAAATTAAATAAATTATATTTGCACTTACACTACTTTTGTACAAAATTTTATTATAAATCTCCTTTGTTTGCAATGGATTATGATTATATTCAATATGTTTACAAGGCTGAGAGATGGATTACTTCAATGTCAATAACGGCTTTTCTACATAGTACAGACAAATGAAATGCTTGAATTATGCTCATGCCAAAGGTCATAGACTTGATTATATGAATCTCGCGATGAATATTTAAACCAGTTATATAACGTCTTTTTATGTCAACTACGGCACATGATCTTTGCTTTGATCTAAGAATTTACAATCACGATCGCGGTAAATGTTTTTAGAATATACTCGCGTGATGATTGTAGTCCCAAGAAGTTGAATTTGTTATACGTTTTTCAACCAAGTCCCTCGCGATATTTTGAACATAAGTAACTTCCGAGAGAACAAGCTTCTCCGTATGTGTATAACCTATATGCCAATTCATTTCAAAACGTACAACTTCCTGTAACTGTGATTCTAGCCTAAAGTATTAACAGACGAAAACATATTTGGTTAAGATAAAAAAAAAAAGACGGGTTCAGGTTACACAAATATGATGAGTGTTACGAAGAAATATTCCATCTTCTCGATGTCTACACATAACAAGTAAAAGCTGTTGAAATCCAAATAAGACATCCTACTCTCAATCAAACAACGAAAAATTGCAAACTATGACAAATCGTCAGTGGCAAATTCTTTGGAAAGGCAGCGTGTACCCAAACCTGTAATATATTAAATTACATTATCTTTTACTGATAATAAGCTTTCATTTGATTTGGACTTTTATCACGAAAATATCAGCTATTTGATCTTTTATGTAACATTCTATGAATGAAGGAAATAATTAAAAATTTTAAAGAACTGTAACATTTAAAATGTTAAAAAATTATAACATTTAAAATATTGTAAATGTTTTTGCTAGCTCCAAAACGGCTGCATGCTTTTGTTAACCCGCACGACACTCTACTAGAAGGACAACAGACAGAATCTGAAAAGTTCGTCGAGCAGACAAACGTTCCTCAAGGTGTCTCCTGTGTTTACTATCACTCGCGTATGTATGTACGTGGCTTTACACATTTTAAAGGGCTACCTTGCATCATTCTTATCGTCACATACATATCGACACTTGTTTTTCCTCATCTGCGCATGGCTGTTTTGTTGCAGGCAGTGCAGAAAGAAAGACGTTGTTGTGAAGGGTTTAGATTAATGGAGCAGCTGAATAGAAATTACATTTGTAATATTTTTGAGTGTGAATATTTTCATTAAAGCTGGGTTTTCAGAAATCATATATAATGATAAAGGGTATTTACTACAAGAATAAGCGGAGAATGAAGGAATTCGTTTCCCAAGATTCCAATTATGGGTGAAAATGGAATTGTTGTTGAGTCACTCTTGAATATTGTGTATTTAGTTCTTATGATTCGTAAATGAGTCTACGATATAGTCTTTCAATCTTTCAGAAATTTTGAATATTAATAGAGTAAGTTAAATTATAACTTTTGGCCATGTACTGGCCGAGAGCTTAGTGCGCTGGCTTTCTGTGTGCGTGGTTGCGGGTTTGCCGAGTACCATTGAACGAAGTGGTTCTGAGCACAAGTTATAAAAAATCTGTAGACTCAGACCTTGAGACCTCCTCAACTCGTTCAGAACGTTAATTGCCATTCAATTATAACTTTTCTATTGTTGCTATTTGATTTTCGCCCAACCTTTCCTGATATCGTAACTCGCAAGCACTTTAAAATGGTAACATAAGAATTTAACCTTTTCTTAGTTGACAGCTCACGTCAAGATACGTTAACTCTGGTAAAACTATTGTAAACTTTATTTTATATCTTCTATTGTAGCAACTTTTGACTACGTTAATTCTGGTTATAAGAGGAAACGACTTTTTGTGAAATTTGGTGAAAATTAATCCTTTTCATTTACACCGGAAAGTAAAACAATTGACTCACTTTACACAACGCGAACCTTGAAAGTTTCATTGAAACTGTTCTACCAAAGCTTTTTCAATAAGCTTTTTCAATAATACTAAATGAACGCTAACATCTGTAGTATGAAAGATAAAATTATGAGGATTGATGTAAACAATTACATCAGAAGAATTTACGAACAGATTTTGAAATTATTAAAGTAAACGTGGGAGTTCGGAATGTGCTCAAACTTTTCATTTCTGGTCTTAATAGAACCTTTAGGGCAGAGCCCGTAACGCAATTCACCTTGATATTTCCGTCAAGGAGCCAAACAAGCCATAGAAATCAAAGCCTCTAGGAAAGGTCTTATCCCGGCATTCACCTGGTGGAGTGAGCGGTCTTCAAACACCAGCTGACTCTTCTGAGTTTTCTAAAATCAGCCATATAACTATTCGACCATAGGGGCTGGGTGGTTGGAGCTTATGTTGAAGTTAGCTGAGGTTAGTTGAATTATTCCTTCAAATATATCTGCACATTTTGTTTTTAATATGCTATTTTTAAAGGAAATATATTATTGTTAATAACTCAAAAAGGAAAAATTTATTTTAGCTGTTTATTTTCCCCTTTCTGCATTGTATGTCTATTTACTACCCACTTGTTTATGCCAGGCTTCACCACTGCAAATCTTTGTATTAATACGTTGAAACATATTAGAGAATTTGGTCGTAAAACATTTAGATTGTAATGTTCCTGAGAACTAGAAGCACGTATGTAAAATTTTCATCAGAACGTGATTAATGCAAATTTGTACAGCATTCTGAAGGCCTCAAATAGTCCTTGCTCGGTTGTATTTTTAAATGTTCTACGATATCTATTTTTTTATAAATATGGATTACCTACCTACGCTTTTTCAGACTCCTCAAGTAAGATTTCCCTATTAGCCGACGACTAAACTTTACAGACAAATCTCTACTCTCCACGATGTCTTAAGCCTTCAAGATGGTATATCACAATTTGTTACATGGTGCGATACCGGGAATTTAAAGCCAAATACTTAGAAATGTGCAGCTTTTCCTATTTCTCTGAAAAGAGCCACAATCCATCACTCATACACCATTAAAATATAAATGAAAATGTTCTTTCAGAGACCTTGGTGCTGTTATTCCTAAACACATTACTCATATTACTGGACATGCTATAAAGTAACTAAGTTTGCTCTATCGCTTCACAGAAATTCGAAATCAGGCTGTGCATAGCTTGTGTTACAAGTCCTATGTGTCAGTTCCTGTTAAATATTGCTTGCCTAAATGTTCCATGGCATGCCCCACGTATTTTACTAAGCTAGCATCTATTATAAATTTCTTTGTTGCTATAGTGAGAGTCAGAGTTCCTAATAGTGTGCGTTTTCTAATGTGAATTTAATGAAAATATTGAATATAGTCAGGTCGAGCTTGTTGCAACATTGGTGATATTTTCTTAGTCAAAATTGTTAAAGGCAATATTCAATGTGAGATCTTCGTCACAAACCAACTTTCGTGTACCTATCAGGCGAACACGAAATGTAACCCTCTTTTATATAAACAAACTCAGAAATAGGGTAACTACGAAATATTACTGTCTCCGATACATACTTGATATTTTTGCCTGTGAGAGCACTTCTAGGGCTCAAACAAATCGTATTTTATATTGTTATTTTGACGTCGTTGTACATATTGTTTATATTTGTGTCGTTAATTTTTGTACGTAAATTGACAAACACGTGCTGTATTTGGAACTCATTCGTAATTAAATAAATAATGTGAATAAGACAGTCTTTTATGTATTTTGTTGATTTAGTTTCTATAAGAAAGTAAGTAGCTCATTGTTTTCTGAAAAACAAGGATTTGTGACTTACGCGGTTCTAGCTCTCAGGTAAATATATACAGAAAATAAATCTATAGTATGACTTGTAAACATTTGAACAATATGCTACTCTTTGCGATACATCATGCACAAATATGAAATAAAATATATTACTAATTTGAGATCATTTCTATTTCTTAAACCGTATAAAATAAATTTCTGAGATCGGAAAGATTGTCAACTGAAATTTCATTACCAAACACTTGTAATACTATCAAGAAAAAAAATATTCAATAGAACTTGTCAGTTTAATGCGAGTGTCAATTAGCAAAAGCAATGCTACAATTACACATAAATATATATTCTTCATAATCTTTTGAATAACTATTTCGTACAACTTTACGGAACTTAAGATTCCAAATACTAGCAACGTTGCTTATATATATGCACAGCAATCTAGTTACTAATTAAACATTAGTTAGCACTTCTACAACATCGAGAGCAATATGTAATACAATAATTAAACAAATTAACCGACAATACAGAATCAATTAGAAAAAATAAATTACAGTTTCTCATATTAGTTGATTCCAGTGGGGAATTTATCAGCCCTTTGTATTACCAACGAAGACTAAGACTACGCAAGAGCCTTCTTTCGATGTATCTTGAAATGTCCATGTAAATTAGCTACTGAATGAAAGCTCTTTCCACATTTTCCACAGCTATATGGCCTTTCTCCTGTATGTGAATTCATGTGATATTTGTAAGCTGATAAATATCTGAAACGTTTCCCACATACATTGCACCCATAAGGCTTTTCTCCTCGGTGGATCATCTCGTGTCTTGTTAGAGTTCCTTTTTCTGTAAAACATTTATTACATTGTTTACAAATAAAGGGCTTTTCCTTTGTATGACATCTCATGTGGCGACCTAAATTACTGGATTTTGCGAATGCTTTATTACACGATTTACAGGCATAAGGTCGTATTCCAGTATGTAACATTTCATGCGATTTTAGGTGCTCTTTCATAACGAAAGATTTACCACATTCAGAGCACTCGAATGGACGGTATCCAGAGTGAAGTTTTAAGTGCTTTGTGAGACCCCATTTGGTTGAAAATGCTCGCTCACATTCCGCACATACAAAATTCAGTTCGCGTCTCATAACTCCAGTGACATTTCCTTCAACATCCCTTTCTCCATCATGAGATTTGTTTTTCTCTGTATGACAGCATTTCACGTGATTACGCAAATGAGAGGCTTTTTTGAATGCTTTATAACATAATTTACACACATGAGGTCGAATGTCACTATGAACAGATTGGTGTTCTGTCAACTGAGCTTTAAAAATAAACGATTTACTACATTTTGAGCAAGAATGTGCCCGAACTCCAGAGTGACGTTTTAAATGTCTCTTAAGGGCCCAGCTGTTAGGAAATGAATTCCAACAGTCTGGGCATCTAAAATTTCGTTCGGGGTTCTCAAGATCAGTGACGTTTTCTTCCACATTTGCTCGTCCATCGTGATTTTTATTTTCAAAATACCTAAAATAAAAATGAAAATATTTGTAAACGACTTTAAGATTATAGAAAATTATTACACTGAGAATGTCAACCTAACTTATGTAGATTAACGGTGGGAAGCATTTTTTGGAAATTTGATAACGCATAGTGCGGAGAAAGTGCCTTTCACGACAGTGACTTCACACACAAAAAATATACTTTATTGGACAACTGTTTCTGTTGCAGCATCACAATTAAAACTTCGCTATTCTGGTAGATATGCAATCCGTGCAACCAGCTTAAAATTATTACTTTTAAGTATTTCACTGGTCAACTTGTGGCAAGGACGTCCAAGGAAACCTGCGAGACTCATAAATTAATGTTCATTTAGTTACCTAGAGATATAAAAGTTCATGAAAATACGCAGATATTTACTTAATTCATGTTGAAAGAAACGAATGAACCGAAAACTCAACACAAGAAAGTGGCTCAATTTTGATTTTCTACTAGTATCCTCTGTGTATTAGAAAGTATTGTTGTTCTGGTTAGTCAGCGTAATCTTTATTTGACTTAAATTGAGCCATGGAACTTCCGGACTTTGATGTAAATATCTCTCTTTTCATAAGCGTACACTGTTTTTGTGACTATTTTTACAATGCTTTTAACCCCTTACGTGTGGCTGGATAATCTCCACAAGTCTTCTCCGGCATGGCAACAGGTTTTACAGTATCTTTGATTTCTTCGTTTGAAAGGCAACGGGTAATCGCAGGTCCATTGACTGGTGTGCTAAACCAATCGATCATTTCGTTGTACTGTTGTACATCGAATTTTATTATTGCAACTCTAAACTCGAACAATCTTGAATTATTCGCTCTCTGTGCGACGTTTGATTCACTAGTCTTCAGAAAAATCTTCTGAGATTCTGTTAACAGTGATAACAAGTTTTGATCACCATTCTTAGAATTTAACAGTAAAAATGAATCTTCTCAGTCTTCTTAAAGTTGGATATTCTGAAATCAAAATGATAACGTTTTATTATATAACTTCAAAAAGGGAAGTAGTGCCTGTCTACCAAGGAACACTCGACAGGTGACATAGCCCGATCTTGATGTAAATTGGTATGTAGGTACGAGGTTTGCTGAAAAGTTTCTGCATAATACTACCAACCGTGGCGCTAGTGTTCGGCTATTATGAACTTCGGAAGAATCGACTTTTCTATGTTTAAATTATGCTTGATTGTTTGTTTACGCATATGCATCTGTTTTTTACAGCAGTTGGAAGAAGTAGTTTTGTTTAAGAAATGGATAATTTGTGTGAAAATATCCGGGCAACGATTTTTTATTATTTGAAATGTAGTTAAATACCGAAACGATGCATCGAACGACCTCATTTCGCTTTTGGGGATGAAGCACCGTCAAAAAGACTGTGTACCCTTGGTTTTCCGAATTCCCACGTAGACGCACATTTCTCAGTGATGAAATTCTTGAAAAGGTCGCCCATTCACGTCTGTTGCCAGTAATGTTAATGCTGCGCGTGACACGACTGAGCATGTGACATACCATGAGATCCATACATCCTTGAACACTGACATGAAAGCAATACATACGGTTTTGCATGAGTACCTGATCGCACTCAAGATTTGAAGTCTTTGGATCCCACACAACTTGACCGAAACTCAAAACAGTCTGGTCTCACGTGCTGTAAACAAATGGTCAAAAAGTTCAAACTACGTAAGTCAAACTTGGTGTACTGCATCGTTACAGAAGACGAAACAGATTTTCCATACGAATCCGAAACTAAGCAGCAATTCACTGTACTGGTGTTGCAAAGGGAGCCGAAACCAACAAACGATGTTCTTTCCAGTGGTGCCAAGCAAATGCTTGCTTTTCCTTCGGTTATTCCGGACATCCTGCAAACCTCTATTTAGCGCACTTCATATTTTACCAATACCAAGTATATATATTAAAAACTGTGAATTATGTTCATGAATCTAGAGAAGACAAACGCAGAGCATCATCACTATCAAACCAGGAGTGCCAAACACATACACATAAATACTGTTAGACTCAAGAAAACGCGAAACTCTATTCAGCACGAAGGACTGAAATTGTATAATAAGCTTCCTAAGAAGTTTAGTCCAGCCAATCAAAAAATTCAAAAAGGAATTTAAGATATTATTGCCATCTTATATGTTTTACGAAGTATCTGCATATTTTGAAGCCAAGTTAGATGTATAATTTACTAATTTTTGTATTAATTTTATTTATAAGACGAATTCTTGACGAATCCAATATACTAATGGTGATATCATTACAATGTACCACACGGCTTAAATTACAATTACAAAGTGGCAACCATAACTTTAAAACATCAAAGAACTGTAGATGCTCAATGGTATACAACAATTTGTTTGCCAGAGTTCAGCAATGAATTGCGTAAAACAAAGCAAAATCATCGAATCACTCTTAACCACAACACCAGCTCCCACTCAGTACTCACAACTGT
This sequence comes from Lepisma saccharinum, assembly GCA_022664845.1. Classification (NCBI taxonomy): domain Eukaryota; kingdom Metazoa; phylum Arthropoda; class Insecta; order Zygentoma; family Lepismatidae; genus Lepisma; species Lepisma saccharinum. The sequence continues at coordinate 8,081 of JAGDQP010063565.1, forward strand.
TCATTTCTTGTCCTGTAAAAAGTCCAATCGATGACTCATTGTCCGTACTCACCTAATATATTACCTAATGCCTTCTTTATGTTGCCAAGCTTTATAATGAAGATGCATGGTGAGCGATTTGTGTCGCCTGAAGCAGCTGTTGACGCATTCTGAACAGCAGTTTTGATTTAGTAGACTGCGAGTGAGAAAAGTGCTTTCACAATTTGAGCGCATGCAAAAGTGATCGATTTTAAAGATGAAAACTTTGAAAAGCAATAAAACAATTTCCAGAATTTTCCATGTTTTTTTATATTGATTGCAGAATCATTTCCAGTAGCCCTCGTACAGTGCCTAGGCATATTTCACAGCCAAAATTATAGGTGCTGTGGTCAACAAATAACAACAAGGAACCGGGAAAGATGGAACGCAGAGTAAGTAAATCGAAAACAGACTACGGAAAACGACTATTTTACGAACTGTTACATATATTGAAAGCAAATGGTCATTAATTGATACTGGACAGGAGGAGCTGCCTGCTGGATGGTATGACAACAATGACCGCATCTTAACTATGTTTAATTTTTTTTAATAGTAAGTGGGCCATGTGACATATCAATCTGCGCTGGAATGTTCCAAAAAAATCCAATGATGAAGCTAGTTTAGGCATAACTATAATCCTGTAGGACATAATGACACGTGAAATTTACTTGGGGAATGTGTGAGCTGAATGATGAAAAACATATTTTGTTTAAACAGTTGAAGGAATGAAAACCAAACGGTCAAGCAAGAGGTACCGTTATATTGAAAAATATGATCCTGATGGCCGCAACATGAAGTGCACTTTTAAATACAAATTTGAACAAATAACCTGGGATTACTTATGAGCAATAACTGTACAACAAGCTTTGAGTACAACAAAGATAAAACACAAGTGAAGTATTAGCAATAACGAAATTCAGAAAACATATTTAAGACTTAACATTAACGGCTGTATTTGTGAATCTCTGTTCTCAACTCGGTGGCTGCTGACAAAACATCAGCGCTCATCCAGCACGCTGGCAGCACTGGAAGGAACCAAGCAGTTTTCAATAAAGAGCGGAATATAATGAATTTGATGCTTTGTAGAATATATTAGATAACGAAATAGGGAACGTAGGTTTCCGATACGATTTATAACGGACATAGGGAACCCATTAGAATAATTGTTGATGAGAAGACCTACGCAAAACAAATAAAAAGTGCCCTGATATGTCCAATTGCCCAGAAAACGTCAACTGTATGTACTATGATTTTCTTTCTTATTTTGATAATTGTGCAGGAAATATTCATATAGGAGACTGAAGAACACATTGTTAGTCAGACGGTAGTACAATGTTACGTATCGCACAATATATATACCAAAGGGCAAAATAACATTACTTTACATTTATTTGTCATGTATGAACGGTACCAACCTTATCAGAAAACTTTCAAATGAAATTAATACTTTCAACCTACAGTAAAAATGCTAGTAAGAGCCTGCAATTATTACAACATAGAACATGCAATCAAAGTGTGAGTTTAATAGCAATACAACGCTGTATTTTATGAATATAGGGTGACTGGACCAATGGTTGACCAAATAAGTGTAAACAAGAACTGAAGTATATGCAACAAGAGAAAAATAGTTATTTTTCTACGAAACAAAGCCTGAGACAGGAAAGCAGCTCGAATTTGTTTCATTTGACAAGCCAGTAGAGAAGCATATTGCTGAAGGTGTAGTTGCAAAAATAGTTGACCAGTTGTTAAGTAAAATTTTCCAGTGTAGATTATTCACGCCATTTCATGTCGGTGGTTTCTTGAACAACGCGAAAAAAATAATTAATCACTTCAATGCAGCATCTGGGTATCTTATATTAGTTGTAATTCATTCCTCTTATTGTACGCATCGCCGTCTTCTATATTCACTTTACACAGTTTACGTGATTTTTTTCGGATACTAGATTATTCAACCTTACGGAAGTATAAAACATACTTTGTTTACTATTGTATCCAATATAAATTCTATTATTACTGTTTATTTCCCTTTTTGCTCAACCACTGTCGACTGGCCCATTATTGGTATGGTCGGCTTAGACTATTCAATTCAGTAATTTTTAATATAAGCTATTTGTGTTGTATGCCATTAAATACAACGAATATTGGTATTTGCATTATTTCGGAAGCATACAATGCAGAACGTGATTCAAAATGATGTCGGAGTGAGAGCAAAGGTATTGTTCAATGGTATATGTGTGTCCTTGTCCTCTCATTAATCCTTGATTCTGGACTGTATAATCCGAAATAATGCAAAAAGAACATTGGAATTACATTTAACACCATGTAACAGAAGTAGCTAATATAAAGAATTACTATCATGTCTACATGAGAAATCACAAAATTTTTCAATTTCAAAATCTCTGTATATAATTCACAAAGGCACTTGCGAGTAATAGTGTAATTTCGTTGACCTTTGCACCATGATAAATTAGGCTTGTGTTTTGGTTATTCAATGAGCTTTTAATTTGACTGCAGAAGCAAGTAAAGCGAAATATACCTCTTAAATGCTCTTCATAGGTAAGGAACGTATTAATAGACGACCCCTTAATTCCGCTGCTAGTTCTTACTTAGTAGGGTCCTGATAACAGCACTTCCAAGTTTGCTATCTATAAATTCCTGTTATTACGCTCTTAAATAGCAGGCGCATAACAACCAACTAATCAAATTAACATAAGAGGATCATATGGTTACTAAAACATGTTTATATGTTTAATAATATATTGTGCATTATATTGGTAAAACGCTTGCATGTTCTTACGATCCATCAATATTAAAACTCATTTTGTAATTCACAGACATATATCTGAAAGTAAAATATTCGATATACAGATGGTATGTTGTATGGTACAGTAGAACATTTGACAAACGGATGCCGTGTAAAACTAACAACTGGAAAGAAAGCCACGGAGCGATTGTTTTGAAAATAAAGTTACTAATACATTATATAATTACATGCCTTGAGTCGTTCATATACCGGTACTGGTGAAGCGTTTTGATCAGAGTTAAAAGCTTCATCGTCGTCGTGTTTACTGTACCGATTGTAGCGGCTGCTTTGTATTAATTTCCGTAAGACACAATAGTTACAGTATGAAATAGAACGTATTAATTTGACGTTTATGACAAATGAATTAGTCGGGTAACTTTTTATTCAAGCATCTTTCCAACTATAAAGATTACGATAGTTGGTGAATATAATTCTAAAGCCAAATCCAACCCGAAACCACCCAAACTAAACGTCAGCGCTGGAGGCACCCATATATGTTCCATTGAATGAATTTTACTTTATGGCATGCAGCCTGGGCCAGCTATTAAGCCATATGTACGCTCTATATCATCAATTCTCTTGGACTAACTATTATAGGCACTTCTGTAAATACCTAGAGACATCGGTAATCCATAAAGTGTTGCTAAAAGCGATGTGAATGTGGAGGAATACTATGAATGACACTATTTGCAAAAAAAAAAAATCAAGAACACAATGTCGGGAGCGAGGACGGATTAGACATATTTTTTTCACTATTCGCGGTGTACATGAAGTTTAATACTGACTCCATATGCTCGCCCGTAG
>JAGDQP010063567.1:0-11705 GCA_022664845.1 Lepisma saccharinum
TTGGACGTTCGTTATTATTATTTTTTTCAGTTTTTATCAAAATAATTATGTAAGAAGGAAATCTGTTAAACATATTTATTATTCAGAAGGTAATGAAGGTGTACTTCATGTGCTTTCGAAAATAGATTTACAGGAATCTTTGAACGGACACACGAAGACGAAGTATGTCAGTGTCTCGAAAACCACATAGTTTTTTTCAGCATATGTTAGATAATGTTCTACTTTACTACAAAAAATAATATATTGTTTAAATTTTTAACGTGAACTTAATTAGAGTAAGTATATACGTCGAGAGGGTTTCGTGAATAACGGCGATTTGAGTTTGTTCGCATAAATAACTACAAGGTAAAGTTATTTATGCAAAAGGTTTTAAGCCTTAAATTAACTAACACCTGAATATGAATATATTATAGGAATTGGCCAACTAATTTAAAATGGTGATATATATATTTATTTATGATATAAATTGTGTAGTCTTGTACAGTTCAGTAGAAACCATAATTCACTGAATCCTTGCGACGTTCATTGTAAAGCGGTTCCTCGTCAATTATATAGACAACGTAGTTCCACATTTTTATCAGCTTATCTTCCGACATAAAAAATATACCTTATGTTCAGAAACTAGTTTTTCGCCGTTCACAGCAGCGATCAAGATGGCGGGGGTAAACACTGGATAAACATTTTGTTACGAGAAGAAACCCTTTTCTTTTCTGTGCGCATGCGCTAATCACATTGGAACTGACAATTTAATAAAACTAGTGCTTTTCGAGGATTTGTTCATATCTTCAGATACTGTTATTTTTTCTGAAACGTTACGGGATATATAAAGGAACATTCCCCAAAGTTTCAATAGTGTGGAGCAGGAGTCTCTAACCTATATCCCGCGTAGTGATTTTGACTGTATCGAAACAAATCCAAAAATAGTTACTATGTTACACCGATTCTATTTGCGAATAATTTAAAACTCATATAGTAAATTAGTCCTTGAATACATACAGATATATCCCAAGTAACGTGATTCGTTAGGCCAATTTACAGTACACTATTATGTCGGGAACGTTGGTTCATGGTATGTTGAATTTCCAGCCAAGGACCAACCACAAAAAACACCAGAGAGGTATAACGTGGAAGAACTAACGAAGGCCCAAAATGACGAATAACATGTGAACGGTTCCTAATATACTTGTTTCAATAACCAAAAACCATCACACAGATGGAGTAATTTCGTTTTCAGCTGAGGAAATATAAAATTTCATTTGGACATGTTTATCTGATTCCGGTCCTAACTTTGGAGTCAAAAGTGGCTGTCATTACAACACAATTCGTGCGGGTACCAGTGCTGACAGATCGTTACAGTTTTAAGACTTATTACGAACTTTATATTTTTAGAAATAATTCTATAACGAGCCTGAGACTAACATCTTTACTATGATGATCTCAGGGTTTTTCTTGAGTTATATCTGACTAAAAACTAAATTTGTTAACTAAAACCGAAATTAATACGTGCAGTGAATATTTATGTATTTCCTTGGGCATATATAATTATATACTTTCCAGTAGCACACTGCATTCCTAGTACGACGGAAGTGAAAACAATTGTATGTCTTCTGGTAACACTTCATTCAGCGCACAAGTTTGGATAATAACATCATCCAACGTTGGGCCCTGGGTCACGTTTATTCCCGACGAATCTATAAGGTACACAATTGCCCAAAGATTCAACGCCTTATCCACTAGGCAAGTCAGTCAACTCAGAGAAAATGCCTACGAAAAGTTCTATTTCATCTCATTAGGTAGTTAAAACAATGTTCGAGGATATCTTGTATGTATACGTTATCGAGTATATTAATACTGATGAGAAAATGTATGAGCTATTATGTTGTCGATTTAGCTAAATGTTCCTAATATTCCTTCGTCTTTTGATGATCTTCGCGGTTAGAAACGGCCGGGAAGAAAGTAGTGTAGTAGCCCTACACATGTTGCATTGTGACCCACTCTAAAATTTGAGAAATTCCTCTTTCAAATTTGAAGAGTAATTTATATCAGTAACGCGTCAGCATCCCATCTAAAAAGAATGCATTATCTACCCAAAACGAGAGAATTTCGTTCAAAACCACTCTTTTTTTTATTGAAATTCAGTAGGAACGAAATTAAATTCTAATGAAAAGAAAAGAGTGAAAATTTCTTCCCTTCTGATTTACAGTGTATGTCCAGATCTGAGTATGTAAATCTATAAGCTAGCAAGTTTCCTTCTTCATTTCAGTCTAACCTGCCGTATATTCATATGTTTCACTTTCAAAGCCTTCCACTTCATTATTTTCACGTATTTTCTTTATAAATTGAATTAAATATTCTTAGGTCTCTAATTAAATATTCCCTAGTGTGTATCTCGAATTTCAAAAATCCATTTTCATCTTAGATCATCTGGACACAGTAAGTGTATGAACATCTTCTTCTGTTTCTTGTTGTCCAACGTCTTTATTAGAAACCACTTTAAAAAAATAACGCATTGAGCTTCATCATTAACTCCTTCTCTGATGTGATCCTGTTTACCGTTGAGAAGGAACGACAACTAAAGGCATCTTTATGTCCAGAAATGTGAATTAAACAATATTTTGGCTTTGGGTTTATGTTTTAGTTCTTGGGGAGAACATGTGATAGCGTTCCAAATTTCATCGCGCCTTTGAAATTAATCTTCAAACTACTAGTAGGCACGTGCCCAAATTGAATTTATCATTTAGAACAACGTAATATTATATTGCTTAAAAGAAAAGTAGTTTTATATTTTCAGTTTGATCGTTTTAATGAAAAATCAAATGAAAGAAAAGGTGTCGTCAAAAAAACATATGTTTTGTCAATTAAATGAGTTTCTTTGCCTATTTTTCTTGTTTCTTTTCCAAAATGCCTTGTTTTTTTTTCTCGGCCGTTACATCATGATTCTCCGTTTGGTAAATCCTGAACTATTTGGCACGATAGTTGAAAGTATGAAACTTGATAAGATGCAGATTCATTCTTAACAACATGCACTACTGTGACCATTACAAATAATTTCCCTGTTCCATTTTCAGCCTATTTTTCTCTACGTAACTGTCAATCAAGTATACATTATTGGTAGTTTGGTATAGGAGCTCCCTCTTGTATTACAATGTGACGGATTGTAATAATTAGTAACGCCTTATCTCGTCTATATGTGTTGCTACGTCAATATGTGGTTTGTGATGATGATAGAGTGTCAAATATACGTTGTTCATGCATGAGAATTCTGAACGGTTTATGGTATATTTGAGACGAGTTTGCAGCTAGTAAAATAACACAGCAGATATGTTACACCATCATTAAAAAGGCTTATCGGATGTAGTTTGAAACCCGTGTTGGAGATAAAGTAAAATTTTGGGCCAAAAATAACTGTTTAGGCTACTACGCCATTTTGCTTGAATGGTCCATAGGAAAAATCATTACATTTGCTTTTGCAATAGAATGAAGAGAACCTAAAAGCCATGGAGATTACTATTACTTCAGTGTGTCAGTTGTTAAAGGATAGTGTAAGGAGAGCAAGTGCACGATCAGAGTCTGCAATGAGGCCTGTTCCGCATGGAAACTCCTGCTAATTCCCACACCACCAGCCAACTCGAAAGAACTTATTCTTGGAGAATCTGGTTGTAAAGAACCCTCAGCATCTACGGATCCTAGTTATATTCCTGTCACTCTTAGAGGGTCACATCTCTTGAAGCCGCGTGACCTTCATAACTAAATTTAAATCTCGCAAAGAACAGGCAGAATCTCTGGAATTAAGGATGCAATAGTGGATCTCTCAGGCTGAAGTCATAAGGATATAAGTACACAAAAGCAGACTCCAGAAATTTGCAATTTATTTCTAAGTATATGAATCTATGGATGTGTGCCTAAATATGCCCGATCTGATGGAAGAACTTGGAATTCCTTATGTTCTTCAGAAATGAAGCTTGTTCAATAATTCCACTAGCGCTGACGCTATTTGCATAATGGAAATGAGAAACCGTAAAACCTACTTAATAACTCAACAACCATGAAAAGTACTATGGCAATATGCCACGTGTACTAGATCGTATTAATTACAAGGAGCAATGCTGGATGATAATGGGATTGTGATCTCAAAGTACATGGAATTCTACTTGGACTGCAAGCTGAAACACAAAGTATGCAGGTATTGCCATACATTAGCTTCTTTCTTTGTGGGGTAGCCGAGCTGACAAAAGCATTATGTTATGAAAACCTTGTTACGTTGTGGAACGTGCTTTTGGAAGATACCTAGAATGACCTAGATACCTCCTCATTAGGGTGGATCGAAAAAACAAACACTTCTTTTAATTTGGTATAAATATGGGGGGATCTTTGCCGAATGCCTTCATTATTACGTGCAAAAAAATGCTCGATCGGTCGGCATCTCAAACTGCCGACATACCCCTGCAATTGTGAAAATCGACCTAAAATTGCCTTTTAGGAAACAAAATACTAAAAATTCTTTTTTTTTAATCATTAATTTTGCTTAGAAATGGAAGGAATTGATGTTAAAATTCCTGAAGCGGACGGAGGCTTTCATGATACTTCACAAACTTTACAATTATCGCTCTTTCACCAAAAATCGCATCACCAGAGATTGAAGCAACACTACAAATTTCTATTATCAGTTTTTTGGTAGAAGGTTCCCTACGGTTGATAAAAATCGTCATAGTTTCTTCTCTTTCACATAAATAGTGTCTTAAAACGTCATCTGCAGTTGGCAAAAGTAACGGCGAACCACTTGTTGTGGGCATCCAATAGCATTGGGCGTTACATTGATCGCAGCACCTTACATAAAGTTATTGCTTCTCAAAAAATAAATCACGAGCCACGAAGACAGTCACTAAAAATTACCATGTGCAGAGTCACGAAAACTTAACCTAAAGCACTGAGTTCACGTATCACCTGTTTCACCGCTCAACAAAACGAGCACTCACAATTAAGGTACAATGCATATTATTGGTCTCTGGCTCTGACACGTTTACATGGCAAAATGTACAACGAACTTTTTAGGTCGATTTTCTCAATTTCAGGGGTCTGGCTTGAGATGTCGACCGATCGAGCTGAATTTTTTTGCACGTAGTATTAAAGCAATTTGGCCAAACATCCACCCCATCCACATAGAGAATTTTTAAAAAAATCTTTTTTGTCCACCCTACTCCTCATGAAAAACAGAAATGATTATACGCATTTCATGACAGTTTTGTATTCCAAGTATTTCCATGCTTGTAGTTCATGACGCTGTACCACACAATAAAATAAAATTTATAGTTTAAGAGTCAAATAACGACAGATATATTTTTCATGTCTGCATGTTCTCACGATATTATTTTGGGTTTAGAAATTAAACTTATGATTTAAAATAATATCACCTTATACCATACATTTATACGTGGTGATATTTAAATGTTTGTGATATTAATTCATGTCGCTGTAACGTAAACTCTGTACGTCTTACGGTAATTTGCTGGCCATTTTCGTACTCATCGTGCCATTTTTAGTTAAGAACACCTACTTTGATGAATGATTCATGACGAAAATTAAAAGTTTGTTAACTAGTTTTACTTATCAAGAATGGTTTGGTAGAAAATACAAAAGAAAACAACCTTATGGAAGAAAATGTAAATACACCCCTATTCCCAGAACATAAATTTAATAAATTCTTCAAGATAAATTACGTATTGAGATTTTTGTGATTTAAGTTGCATTTAACTTTGAAAAATATATAGTATTTATAAAAGTGCTGGCTGTGGTTTATTGATTTCTAATGTTGTTTGCATACAAAGATATACTATTGTGTTTGTGAAATGGCTCTTAGCTGGGAAAAAAGAATTCGGATTCTGAGCGTCCTAAAAGACCTTAAAGAAATATTTTTTCTTTTGTAATTTTACCATAATAATATTTAATACTCTTACGTAACTTTCTGGAATATATTATTGTCTTATATATATTAATACGTCTTATTGTGCCTTTTCAAAAATTGTAATTTCTCACGGAAGATCACAAGACTTCTCCTACTGCCAGAAAAATTTAAACTAGCTTTATCATTTAAGTGGCAGAGCACATCATACTGAAGTGCTGAGGTTAATTTCATAAAGCAACGATAATAAACGTTCAGTTTTATCTATGTTGAACTTCTTTAGAGAAGCATGAACATACTAAGTAAATCTTGTACCGTTTCTACTCAATTTCAAGCAAGCAGCCTTAAAGAAGAGATTACATTCGGAGCTATGGCATTACCATCTGAAAAGTAACAAGTATACTATTTTAAAGCATACTGGAAATTTGCAGTGTGTCCTAGTGAATTAGTTTGCGAAGTTTCGTACCTAGAAATCGTTAATAAAAACAAACTAAAAGCTTATTATCCGGGTTAGTCTGATTGAGGTTTTCCCAGGTTAGGTCAAATTCCTACTCTCACGTATGTGTAGCTTCAGGGCTACGTTCCCATCAAGGAGAATAACAAACAAAAACTGTTTGATCAAAAGCATATTCCAACATTCCAGTCTACTATTTTGTTATTGCAATGAGTTAAGAATTGAGGGTTGATAATTGCAGATCTGAATTGCAAAACATCCCAAGTCCAACTTTTCGTTACTATCATTTTCCTGTTCGTTCTGCGTCTATGTTCCAAAGGTTATGCACTTCCATAACATTACTTCCTAACTCCAACTTTTCAAATACAAAATATTTTCGGTTGAATAGAATAACATCCCAAGTCCTTGTTGTTTTTGTTCTTCCCCCTAAAAGAAACTCCGGCGGACTTTGGACTGGTTTGCTATTCAGATCTTCAATTTGATAAGTAATATTAACATTTATCAACAAGCTTCAGTAATTTATTTAATAGCTCGTTGGCTTTCGGTTATCAAGGTCTTAGTTTCGTGCCCAGCGATCACACATCCTGACTGTGTTTTTTTTTTCATATGTTTGCTTAATGGCTACAGGCAAATAATGTGATGGTGTCTTGAATTAGATTTCCTTCCGCTTCATTGGTTGGCGTTAAATGACTCGTGTAAATTGTTTTTTTATGTTATCTACATATTGAATTCGTTAAGCAAATAAATGCCTTAATAGAAATGATTATCACCAATTTATAATATTTATTATACTGCTAAAATGAAATTATTGCCCCTGTGTGGTATTTCTGTTAATCTAGATGTGTGTATCATCTTTCCTGTGCAAAATAACTCCGACAACATAACTTCGTTTTGCTTTACACAGAAATGATTATTGAAAAACAATTTTTTTTGGGGGGGGAATCATAATTGTTCTTTTGAATCTACTTTGTATCAGATAATAGTGTTTAATAAAATAGTTACTAACTTTCATCGCAAATATACTAAACTCATTTTTTGTGGAAGAAAATACAGCTTATTTGCATTTATTACACGACATGAATTATATTTGTATGTTGAACTGTATTATTTGGTTTCTTAAGTAACTGTTCTACTAAACGTACGATAGAGGTATATGTAATTTGTTAGTATATGCTTAGTGGCATTTTATATCACTCGAAGCATGCAAATATATCAAACGTGTGACATTAAGAACATATATCGTGATTTGTGCGACAGCATTAGTATATAACATTTTGTTTTTATTTATACTAAAATCTATGTAAGCAATTTACATTTTATTTGACGAAATGTAAATAGTCCGATCCATCATGAACCATCGTATCTCAGTAGCATAACCTAATATATCATTTGGTGTTGTGTATTTGGTAATGTTGTGTCAGGTTCTATTTACAGTATTAATATAGTACATCTTCTTTCAATTAATATAGTAAACATTTTGCAATATAGAGTCTATTTCTTTCAATTATTACTATTATTTTCTTTTGCCTTTTAGCTTCTGTAAGAGAACCAAAAATATTTTCAAAGTAACAGTACAACTTATATAATGTTATATTTTTCCTTGAAATAAACTTTTTACCCAAATCAAATATTTAATATTGCGTGCTAATTGAATAAAAAAAGAGCTATTAATTAACTGTAACATTTACAAAACACGTACAAAGTTGTCTTTCTACTAGAATTCAGGGTAAAATTCTGTACTGTGTCTGTTCTTTCTGTTAAAGCTTTAATTCTGCGTAGAGTAAGAAGCAGATTGTGTACGCTGCCATCTAGTGCTGCACTGAGCAATTCATCTTTGCTTTAAAATTACCTTTACAACAATATACATATATTTATATAATTTTCAGATTTACAAACACTAGTGTCCAAAAGTCAAGCCAAATTTGCAAAAAGTTATAAATACTTGTTTTAAAATGTCGTATGATTTCTATGTATCTTCAAAAGCATATTTCTATCCGTTTTAATGTAGAAAGACATAGTTTATGGATAAGTATACTACTCTATACATACTACAGTATAAAGCAAGGAAAACTTAAGGAATGCTTAAAATTTAGCCTCTAAGTGAGCTAGGAAAACATCTTTCGGATAACGTTGGTTTCACAAAACTTTACCTAACATTAATTATAATGCATAAAATAATAATGCGTAGGTATTTTTTAGAAGCTTAGCATTATTAAGGGAAATAATGAACGTTTACTAAAACCAATGCAATTTTTTGCATTTTCGTGTCTAAAATTGTTGCACAATGTTGAAAATTACGTATCGTAGGGAGTTGCGATTCACTTGCAACATCGGTATCGGTATTACCCGACATAGAGAAATCCTAATAAAGATCGCTTCCATTTGTTGTATCCACAAATGATGAATGCACTTTTATCTGGTCTGCTGCGCTGTAAAATCTATTTCTTAGAATTAAGAAAAGTTATTATAAATTATCAGGTAAAAACAATTTTCTTAGAAATGAGATATCAGAATTACCATTAAATAGAACGAGAAATGCCAGTTTGAAACAAGATTAATTGCATTAATTTCAAACCGGTATATCTTAAACTAGAATTCAGTTTCCTTATTTCTAAGAGAATTGTTTCTCGATGTACATATAGGTCATTATCCAGAATTTGTTTACATCTTTGGCAGGTACTTTCATAGTTAAATATTATTTATTTAATTTAACTTCAAATATGTTTAAATTCAACTGCGTGGAATGAATCTCACTTTGAACTAGAAATATATTCGTAGAAGCTTTTGTTAACTAACTACAACCCTTATAATTTGGTATTATACCATCTTGAATCAAATAAAAAGACAGCAAATAACAAAGGCAAGGCAAGGTAGTGATAAAAGAAGGAAGCAACGAAGGAAACTGAAGAGCTGCAAAGCTGAGGGGAAATAACAAAGAACAATCGAATGAGTTGCTGCAAGAGATATATTACATCTCATTGAACATGTAATTGAATATTCATATCAACATTTTAAAACCTGAGACCAAAATGGACATACATGAGAACTGGAATTACAAACACATTAAACCAAATCAGTTCGGGAAGTTACATTCTGTAATTTGTTCTTTGGGAAGAAACTAATCTCTTCAAAGGGCCAATGAATCCAGGGAAACGTCCGAGGTAATATATAAGATTGTTCGTTAAATAAATAAATTGTTTAAGGTCACTCCCTGTTAAGGTAACATCCGGTGTTGAGATATTCGAAACATTTGGTCTGTCCAATATAGTGTAGGATCAAATCCCGTTTCAAAAGTGCCTCATTGCTGCTTAGACAAGATTTTCACATATTATTTCCTATACACTGTAACAATTTCACTACTTAAGTATGTTAGAACACATCTTTATTCAATCTTTTGATGCGAAAATACATTGTTTCTCTTATTTTGTTCATGGCTGTCCGAAGATGTATCGATATAATTTACTAGGTAAAGTGCTAAAAACAATATTTTTTTTACGAAGTGGTTTAATATTTCAGAAATGCAGTAGTAGAGTTAGTGAGATTTATTAACGTTTTTCAGCCTGTGCAGAAACACGGTTGTACAACTTGCAATTAATTATTCTTATAGCGCACATTTTAAAATATTCTGCTATTCCAGCATCCTCTATTTTAAGAATTCCAAAAAGTGGGGCAGTAAATCAGAAACTGCCAAGAAAGAAGTAGGCACATGTTGAAAAATATTTTTATGAACTGTCAACTTTGAGCATCAGGTGATTATATAATTGAAGACTTGAAATAAATAAAACATTACGTTTTTCCTGTAAAACTCAGTTTTCAATAAAATGGCACTCGGTGTCTAATTTATTTCAAGTCTTCAACTACGTTCATTAGTTGCTATATTAAAGTGTATCTTAACAACTACGATATTTATTTACCTAAAAAGTCAACAGGTGTCTCTTAACTTTACGGTTATCATATACATCTAGCAAGTAGAGAAGAACGCAATAAAATAAACCTACAACATTTAAAATAAATAGAACATTACGAGGTTGAAAGAATTGTATGTCTGTTTATGACTTATATCGTATTTTATTGTTATTATATAATAAATTTGGAAACTTCACGTTTACTAATATAATGCTACATCTCATGTAATGCTGAACTCAGGCCCTGTGTGTTGCTACGTCACTTACAGTTGTATTTTATCTAATATTTTTGAAGAGGTACAAATAAGCAAAGTAAGCCCGTACCTTTCTACACATAATTTTGACGAATAATTATGCAAGGACAAAATAAATAGGTTCACAATAATTTTATTGACAGAGGTAGACCAAACAAAGTATATTAGTGCAATCTGCGACTGGGCGTTATTCAAAAGCTCAATAATGAAAAAATACATGTGGCCCAATTTGAAGAAATTACGAATTTAAAATTATTTAAACTTAGAACTCCTATAGAGTTTAACATGACATACAACCGATAACACGAAGAAAATAATAAAGTTCTAAGGAAGTTATATACCGAAAATGCGCATAGCTAAGAAATACATAATAGGATTTCATAAATCTGGTTGGTACTTTTCTAACCAATACAAGCAATTTTCATTATATGTATTCTGAGTAATCTATCTACATAGGATACAGAGAAAGCGAAATTACGTGTTAACTCAGTAATAAAGTCACTTACTTGCTGCTTTTGTATCCAATAAAACATTATGTTTATTGAGAATTTCATTATCGAGCAGGTGCTCATAATCTTACGTAGACAATCTACGTAAAACCAACAAATTTCCGTTAGGGTATTTATGTACGCAGAGTGGACAAGAAACTAAATCCTTACGTCAGAACAAATACCGCTTATGTATTAAGTCAGCTGGTGTTGGTATTTACGAGGTTCATAGTTGTGGTGTATGTAGTTAGGTCGGTATGTTTTCCACGTATAGAGAGTGGGTCGAAAAATAAAGTGAACGGATAGAAAAAACGTTGGGATTGCATTCGCCTGGTATCAAGTTCACACCGCTGATTAGCTGTTGTGCCCCAGAGTACAGCGAAATGTATGTTGAGACAATTATAGTAACATTTTTTGATATCACAGTGGCACTGTAGTTGTGGTCTAAACACATACTCATAGACGGAGTAGGCTGGCGAGCTTCCATCAATCGTTTCGCCACGAGGCCACCATTGAAATATTTAATGTCCGTCCCAATGCTTCAATTTTAAAACGTATGCTTTAATGCGTTGCAAGATTATGGATATATGCTGGTTTTGTAATGCTTGTTGTCTGGTTATCTAATATAATTTAATGTAAATGACCACCCTTTAAAGAGCTTATGAATACCAATTTTAGATGTAGAGTAATCCTATTAAGTCTAGC
>JAGDQP010063568.1:0-11705 GCA_022664845.1 Lepisma saccharinum
TATGAACATTGTCGCAAATAAACTTCGCTCCAGCTTGCTGGTAGAAAATATTTCTAATTTAATGTTTGTGAATATTAACGGCCCACCTTTGTCTCAGTGGAATCCAAAGCCATATATCGAAAGCTGGGAACGGAATCACCGAAATGCTATGGATTCACGCTCAAAAAAATTGTCGATGGAAACTGAAAAGAAGTCATCTGTTTGGCAGTTGTTGTAATTGGAAACTTATGCAAGTTGGTTGGTGCCGTGGCAGAGAGATAACTGGAACTTAACCGAACTTAAATGAAATATTCAATTAATTCATTATTTTTTTATTTGTTTGTTAAATTTAATCTTTGTATTTACTGTTAGTGATAATCAAATATTTATTTATATGAGTGAAAATCATTTATTTATTGTTTGCGCATTTAATCTGAGATGTGTAATTCTTCTGTGTCATGAAGGAACAGTTCACTTTAATGTTACGTTTGAACTGAGAATCTAGTACATCAACTATGGAGCAATTTTACTTAATTCTATTCAGAGATATATATAACACTAAAGAGATAACACTTAATTCTATTCAGAGATAGATTTAACACAGGAGGTGAGTTGATGGAATCAGAAGCAAGCTTATCTCATTTATTATATAATTCTGAAATTTTAGGTTTAAATGTTTATGTATTGATAGGCGACAAACTGAACGAATGAAAAATGACTGAAAATCGAGATCTGCAACTAAAATGATTTCTAGGAGAATGTTCGAATTGAGAATTGTTGGAATACAGCTAGTTATTATAAGTAAATGGAAATTGTACTCTTCGCATCAAGCACGCTTGTATTAAAGGAATATTCATTATTCATATGCAGCTACGGGAAGGTAAGATCTAAACCAAGAATATATGTATTTGTATTATGTTCATATTGTATAGTAAGATGTGTTTTGCAACAAAGATTTTTACATTGTTGAGCATTGTCTTATAAGTAATAGGATTCATATGCTTACCTGGGATTCTAAATAAATGTTATATGATAACGAATTTAGCCAAAGCAATTACGGCCACTATTCATTTTAACTTTAATACTAATAAGCAACTCATCAGATTAAGGTATACAAGTCGCCAGACTTGGACATGCATTGAACTGAACCAACCCACGCAAATCTAATTAAAACTAACATAATAATAAAAAATATATAATAGCAGGGACTCTATACCGGGTCTTCCAGCTGCCGGTTTGTATTCTGACCACTAAAATACTGCGGCTCAACCCAACCGGTAACTGGGAGGTCCGGGTTCGATCCATATCGTTCGTGGTAAGACCGGCTTGCTTATGTATTTTTCAAGAGTGAACCTCACGCAAAATCTTTGTGCATACGCAAATATATTAAGTTTATTTACAAATTTTAGTTGTTAAGTCTTCAAAATGGTTGTTATCGAAACGTGCGATTTGCAGTCATTCACTCTCTC
Source organism: Lepisma saccharinum (assembly GCA_022664845.1). Lineage (NCBI taxonomy): Eukaryota > Metazoa > Arthropoda > Insecta > Zygentoma > Lepismatidae > Lepisma > Lepisma saccharinum. Next base: position 1,449 of record JAGDQP010063568.1, read on the forward strand.
AGGTTTGAATCCCGCCTCAGGCGGTTGTAAAATAATTACAAACTATACTTGAAGACGAGAGATAAAGAACTCTCTCGAAAATGTAATAGAAACACGAGTTTAGATATAAAATCATATAGACAATGGACGAAGTCCAACACTTGTGTACACATATATTCTCAATTGTGTTGTTCTTGAAATTGTGTCAAACATGACTGAGTATATCCAATGAAAAAAAACAACAAGAAAACAGATAAGCAAAGTTTATTACGTAGCAAAGCAATAAATTACGTTTTCATATCCTATGAAAGTCTAAATGTTTCATTAGAATTTAACATAATTCCTATAAAATTGAAGCTCTGGTTATCGCGTGTCCTAGAACATTGTGGTTGAAAATTTATGGACAGCGTGTACCCAAGAAAAAATTTGGGATTCCACCCCTGATTGAGATCGATACGATATGAAAGTGTATATATATATATATATATATATATATTAACACGCTAGCGGCCATAATTTTGAAGATATTTGAACCAAATTTGTATATGTTGTTTCTAGGCTTAATAGCTCGGTTAAGTTCGTTAATGAGCAAAATCGGTCGCCCTCTTGGATCCAAAATGGCCGCCGAACCCATTGTTGTATAGAATACACAGCCTAAACCGCTGGGGCTATTCAAATCAAATTTGGTATAAAGGTACAACATCACTTTTTGATTACGAAAATGTTACCTAATGAGTTCAAAGACGCCATCTTGGATCCAAAATGGCGGAAGTAAGAAATCTATTTTCCAATCGTTTGAGCTAGAGATACGAAATTTGACATAAAGGTGTATTGTCACTAGTAGTTCAAGAAAATATAACGAAATGTTGAAAAAGTCGCCATCTTGGATTCAAAATGGCCGCTGAACCCATTGTTGTATAGAATACACAGCCTAAACAGCTGCAGCTAGAAATATTAAATTTGGTAACACTATACATTATCATTTGTATGTTACTAAAATATTACATGATGTATCCAAAGACGCCATCTTGGATCCAAAATGGCGGACCTAAAAATCATTTTCCACACCGTTTGAGCTAGAGATACGAAATTTGGCATAAAGTGCATTATGACGAGTAGTTTAGGGAAATATTACATTTGGGAAAAGTCGCCATCTTGGATCCAAAATGACCGCCCAAAATCCCATTTTGCACACCGTTTGAGTAGGATAAATGAAATTTTACTTAAATATGTACCATCACAAGTAGGTCACGACAATATAAGAAAACTTTCAAAAAGTCGTCAACTTGGATCCAAAATGGCCGCCCCAAAAACCCAATTTCCAAATCATTGAAGGTAGAGAAATGAAATTTTCTTTGAAGGTGTATGACCAAGAGTAGGTTACAATAAATGGGGCAAAATTTCCTTTTGGGGGCGCAGCCCCCCGTGGGAGGGTACAGATGGATAACATGGTGGTGTAGTGCTGCAGTGAGATTTTGGTTAAGATAAAGGAGGCGCATCTTCTCAAAAGCACTGAAGTTGGGGGGCGAACCTTCTACGGGGGTCTGGGGGCAGCTCTCCAAGCGAAACAAAGCGAGTATATATATATATATACAGTGTGTGTGTGTGTGTGTGTGTCTTGTGAGGTATTGTTGAACAGCTCTTGATGAATAATCTACAAAACAATAAATAGTTTCTCTATAGCTCTCATACAAGGCGAGATTTGAATTTTTGAAAATAAAAAAAAAAAACTTCGAAATCTACCTCAGCCTGTAGGCCTACCGAAAGGGATTTTTTAATCTGAAACTCCATAAATTTATTCATATCAGTTCAAGGTTTCGGCATTCATATGGCCATTTTTTTCTGAAATCCTATAGATTTTTCATTCCAAAACAACTCCATAAAATTCATGCGTTACGTATCGCTTAGCATTAAAACTATAATTAATAAATTACTAAATACAGCAAAATCTCAGTCCAGAACATCTACTCATGCACATACAACTCGATAAAAAACAAACAATTATTATTTAAAAAAAAAAAAATAGAGTGTGAATAGCCCTTAACAGAAATTCCTACAGGGTTATTAGATTTTTGCTAAATTTGTTAACGTATTTACAAAATTTAGTAGGATCCTTTCTCAACTCGTGTTGATTTTTTGTAGGTGCATTTGTTTATCACGTTTTAATAATAATTTGGACCTTTTACGCAATCTTGAGTATTCATAATAATAATTAAGATATTTTGTAATCTTGTACTGTTTGTGACATTTTACTTTGTTTTGTAAAACCTTAAATTAGTAGAAAGCAAATATGAATATCCGTTTACTAGGAACGTGAAGGATATGATATAGCTTTTCTAATAATTTCTTTCTATATTTATAGCTACCTCTCCTATATCTTGAGCTAATAGACCAATCTGCATTCTTGATTTGTTGATACAACTTGAGATAATTTCCTTTGTGATATTGCAACGTAATATGATCACCTACATTTTTTGCAAGATTAGTATGAAATGTAATAATTTCTAAAGGAACATGATAGATGTCAGCGTTTACCATGTACTCTACTGACTTATTATCATTTACATAAATTAATTCAAAATTAAATGGGTAGAATAAGTACCAGTAAGCATCAACATGGATACATACACAATCAAGATAATCGAATAAGTACCTTGCTGTACATTTTGAAAAATAAACGTGTTTCAATATTGGGTATCATATTTTCAATCAACTTTCCAGATATTAGCCACCTACAAGTCAAATTGATATGGATTTACTTCTTGAGTGATTAAGTTGAAAAAGTTTTCGTAAGTATAGTTTTGTGTTTAATACGTTGAGTTCAATCCATACATATTCTTGAATTGATTCTAAATAAGTTGTTCTGACTAATGAATTTCCTTCTAAAGTCACCGACTCCATGATCACTATTCACATAGTTTCTATCAGCCCTAAATACGTTATAAGAGACTGGAAAATAGTCGTCATTATTCTGAGCTTCAGAAAACCAGGTTTCACTCACTAATATAACGTCATAAAAGCAATCCGATATTGACGAAAAATAGCACTTTCGGTTCTTAATTCACGAGCATTTTAATACCATATACCATTTTGACATTGTGCATCATTTATTTGTAGTTTTCACGTTTTCAGATACTTCTAAATTGGATGAACTCTTCAATTTACCATAGAATGGGCCAATTGTTATCCCAATAGGCCAAATGTCTGGATTATTGAACAATTGAAATTTAGATTCGTTTACTTCCACATGAAACGATGTAGTTTATGCTTTGTTTCTAATACTGTACACTTTACGTTTATATATTACAGATAATATAATAATAATACTTGTATATTTTAGTAATAATAATACATGTACTATATTAATGGTATACGTTGTATATTGGAAATGTTATACTACTCTGATCTTCCTTAGAAAAGAACGTTGTCCAATGGTACTACTACTGCCTGTTACTTTGCAACGATTCATAAGGAGTCTTCTCTGGTGTTGGCGGATATAGCAATTGGACTTGGACAAAGGGCATTAATTGGGAAAGTTAATATGAATGTTGAAGGTCCTCCACCAGCCTTAGTTGAAACGACCCAGGGTTCTTTGAAGGATACAGAAGAGTTTATTAGAGAAGTGAAGCAGAGAAATGTAAGTGTGAGGGTTTGCCCTTTCCTTTATTTTATTATTGAAACACCAAACTGATGATGTATTTAGAGTGAAAGGGGAAGGGAGGTATCAACGTAAAGCAGTCAATTTTTCTTGTATTTATAGTGCCTTCTCATTTATTTTTTTTAAGGCCAAAGGATAAAACAGTTCAATCCGAGATTATTTTTCCAATGGCTGTGTACGTGATAGTCTGGAATTAAAGAAGTAAGTTTGTTTGAGAATAAGATAAATAAGTCCAGAAATAATTTAAACTTACAAGTCGTCCATAACAATTTTGTGTGTTATCTTGCAATGCCGTATTTACTGTTAATTGAAGCAATTTCATACAATGAAACCTGAATATAAAAGATGCTCTTTAGGGATCTCAGAGAACGATTTTCTTTGTACAAAGTATTGGGACGGTTCCAAATAAAAGGGGGAAAAAGTGCTGTATTTCACAAATAATCTTTATGCTTATTGATAATGTTGGTATGATATTTAATGTCTTTGATTTATTGTACATTGCTTTTGTTTTACTTAAATTTTTTAAGGTCTATTTTCGAACTCTCATTACTCAGTTCTTCCATTCTGGTTTGTAGTTCTTCTGCGCTTGAACCAAACAGGACTTTATCATCAGCGAATCGTAGGTGATGAAGATATTCGACATTAATTTTAATTCCAACTTCATCCCAGTTTAAATTTTGGAACACTCTCTCCAGGACCGCAGAAAATAATTTTGGAGAAATTGAATCTCCTTGAGCTAATCCTTTTCTAACTTAAAATTTTTCACTTTCTTGATGTAATTTAAAGATATAGCAGTCGAGTAAATGTTTCGCACTAACTTGATGTATGAACTTTCGATACCTTGATGTTCAAGTGATTCAAGTACTGCTGCCAAGGAGACCGAATCGAAAGCTTTTTCAAAATCTATGAATCCCAAACATAGTGGAAGTTCATATTCATTAGTCCTTTCCATAACTTCATTCAGTTTTTGTATGTGGTCCATTGTACAAAACTACCGATTTTCTTAATTATATTATTTTCAAAAGCTTGATAAATTATTTTACAAATTAATATTTAAATCCACGACGAAATCCTGCTTGCTCTCTTCCCTGGATAAAATCCAAGTCTCGTTCAATACGATTCAAAATTACTTTGGTGAACATATTGTATAGAACTGATAGTAGACTGATTGATCTGTAGTTTTCGACGCGTTCTTTGTCCCCTTTCTTGCACAACAAAATTATAACAGCATTATTCCAACTTGAGGGTATTTCTTTCATCCTCAGGCACATCGAGAATAATTGAGCTAGTTCCTCATTCATCTTTTCACCTCCCCATTTAAACATCTCTGCTGTGAGTCCATCTTCTCCTGGCGTCTTTCCGTTCTTCATCCCTCGAAGTACGTTATCCACTTCTTTCAATATGTCTGAGACTTCTGCATCATTTTCTTCTGAATTTTCATCTCTTAGTTGTTCTTCGGAGTAGTACAATTCTGTGTAGAAATTTTCAAATATTTTTATAATTTCCTGTCTATTTCGTGTTACGGTCCCATCTGATCTCTTAACTGCAATATTTGCTTTTTTCCTGTCATGAGTGCTGTTTGCTTTCCTTCATGCTCTTTGTAATCCTCGATTCCATTTCTAGCAAGATTTTCGTTGTATCTTCGTACATCCTCTCTGATTATCTTCGTTACGGTTTTATTTAGTTCTACACCCTCCATTCCGAAAGAAACCGAACTGTTGAAAACAAATAGTACCACTAGTGCCATCTGTTGTAATATTTTACCGGTAGATGGCGTAGTCCCTCATTGACAACTGGTATAAATGTCATGACATTTGGATGCACGGCAACAAAGTTATTGCGTTTCAACTGTCAGTGTGTTGTGTACATCGGTCGGAAAATGAGTTTCAAACAACGAGCTGCAATTGAGTTTTGTGTTAAACTGGGTAAACCTTTTACTGAAACGCACCAAAGGCTACAAAATGCATATGGTGATGAGTGTCTATCCCGTACGCAAGTTTACGAGTGGTTCAGGCGATTCAAATCGGGTAGAGAGACGCTGGATGATGACGAAAGATCAGGCCGTCCCAGAACCGGATTATCGGAAGAAAACATCGAAAAAGTGCGTGAATTCATCAAACATAACAAGAAAGCGTAGGTGAAAGTTATTGAAATGGAATTAGGCATTCCTCAAACAACCGCATACCGCATTTTGACCGAAGTTTTGGGCCTTAAGAAGGTTAATTCGCGGTTTGTACCACACAAACTCACCGAAGACCAAAAAGTTGATCGAATTGCGCATTGCAAAGACATTGTTAAAAGTGCTCGGCAGGATCGAAACTTCTTGAAATCGATTGTAACTGGTGACGAGACGTGGTGTTTTGAATATGAGCCCGAAACAAAGCGGCAAAGTGCTGAATGGAGAGCGCCGGATGAAGGACCACCCAAAAAAAGTCGCTTGGTGAAGTCAAAAGTTAAGGTGATGCTGATTTGTTTTTACGATTCAAAAGGAATTATCCACAAAGAATTTGTTCAGCCCGGCCAGACAGTCACTGGAGAGTTTTACTTGGGCGTCATGAAGCGTTTGCTGGCAAGAATTCGTCGTATTCGGCCCGAATATCGAGAAATCGGCAGTTGGACTCTTTTGGACGATAATGCACCATCACATCGTTCGCGACTTGTAACTGAATTTTTGGTCAAAAATCACATTATTCGTTTGCATCATCCGCCCTATTCACCAGATCTCGCTCCGTGCGATTTCTATCTGTTCCCGAAACTGCATTTGGCGATGAAAGGAAAGTGGCACGCATCGATTGAAGCCATTGAGAAGGCGACGACCGCCGTCCTAAAGACCATTCCAATAAAGGACATGGAGAAGTCGTTTGACAACTTGTTGGAGCGTGCAAATATGTGTATCGATGCAGAAGGGGAATACATTGATTAATAAAAATGATTTGTTCCAAAATGTACATTGTTTTTTTTGTTTTTTTTAAAACGTTCGGTTTCTTTTGGAATGGAGGGTGTATATACTCATTCCTCTTTATGCATTTTTCCTCTTATTTCATTTCCCACCTTTTCTTCATCAAGAGTCTAGTTTCTGCTGAGATTTTGCTCTCTTGTTTTCTTTTTTATACCTGCAATTTACTAGGCTCTCTCTCTTACTATCTCAGTCAGTATTTGAATTCTGCTATTGATGTCTCCTTCATCATCTAACTCTTCCAAGGCGCTAAATCTGTTCCTTATTTCTATCTCGAATGTCTGTCTGTGTGTTTCCCTAGATTTTCCATATTTAAAACTGGCGGGTTTCCTCTGATAAGCTTCTTTCTCTCAAGTCTAGTATTTAGTTTCGGCTTACATCTCACCATCCTATGATCACTCGAGATTTTGAAACTGTTCAAAACAGACACGTCTTGCAGAATTTCCCTGTTATCCGATAGAACGTAGTCTATTTCGTTTTTAGTCCCATTTGGGCTTTTCCATGTCCACTTCCCCTGGGGCGGTTTCTTGAAAAATGTATTAAAAATAAATAGTCTGTTGACTTCTGAGAATTCCACTAACTTATCTCCTCTCTCGTTTCTTTTGCCAAATCCAGTTTCCCACTTTCCTGTCACTGCTCTGCTTAGTTCCTACTTTCGCATTGAAGTATCTCATTATAATTTTGTAATGCGATTTGCTACTATTCAAAATCTTCTGTATCTCCTCGTACTTCTCCTCTGTATCTCCTTCGACTTCCTCCTCCGGATGTGACGTTGTTGAAGCATTCACTTGTATAATTTCCATACTGTATCTCTTGATTATCCTTATCACTACTCGTGCGATTCTTTCTGGAATTCCTTCATTTTCTGTGATCCGTGACTTGAGGTCCTTGTTAATTATAAAGCCAACGCCTGTCAGTTTTCCATTTTCTGATCCTTTGAAGTAGAACATGTGCCCTGATGGCAGTTCGAACTGTTCTTCATTCTTCTTCCTCCACACTTCTGATAGTCCTATGATGTCCCATTTAATCCTTGTTAGTTCATTCTACAGTTCTTCTAATTAGTCTTCTCCTGCAAGTGACTGACAGTTGAGAGTCCCCACATATAGGTCCGTTCGACTTGTAGTGTCGGCGTTCTGGCAGTCTACAGTCTAAATCCGGGCATTTTGACCCTATGACTTCCTGCAGGACTGACCGCTGTCGTTGCCAGGCTGCAATCCGTCCTCCGGGCAATGAGGTTCTCCGAGGCTGTGTCTTTACTTGTACGATCATGTGTAAAGAAAGGAGGGGTGCAGACATTTGACTCACCATGCTGTCTGCTAATGCGAGTTGGTGAGAAGCCCATTCATGTTCGTTCGCTAAGCAGTTGCTTGGGTACTAACAAGCCCCACGACGTGAACGTATGGATTGGACATTAGGCGCCTACTCCGGTTGGTACCCTTAAGCATTGGCAAGAGGAATTGAATCGTACGTTTGAAGAAGGCAACAAATCCAAAAAGCTGTTTTGTGGGAAATTAACAAAAACTGTATAATATGTTTATTATTTATTGAAAGGAAACAATATTGCTACTGAATATTCAAAACGGTCTTCTGATACTTTCGTACTGCTCAGACAATTTACAAGTATTGTAGCTTTTCCTGTAGAGTTAAAAAAAAGTTGGTGGATTTGTTGCCTTCTTCAAACGTATGGAAAAACGTCTGCTCATTTTTAAGTGCTGAGACGTAAGAATGGAAAAATTGACCAGAAAATGAAGAAAAACGCAAGAGAAACCTTCAAATCAATGTTATTTACAAGAAATGTATGCACAATGAACTCGAAAGTTACAAGTAGGGGGCCTAAGTAATAAATTCAATTTTTTCTCCCGTCTATCCACTGACAGAATTTTCGCCCTACAAATGTGCAAAACTGCTTTTTATTCCGTAACAGTGATAGTAATAGTTGCTATATGTAAACATCTGTTAACAATAGCAGTTAGAAATATCAGTGTATGAAAACGTATCTAAATGCGAGTTAGTTATTCCCGTCTGTGAAAAAGAAGTTTAAAACAATATTTTAGAATAACCTAATTACCTGTATCATGTTACGTGTGCAGTAGAGATTATGGACGAAGGTAGTTTAGTTCCTACCATAACTGTTGTAAAACTATTCTATGTAATTATCGGAGCTTGGATTTACTGGTGGAAAAGAACGCGTAACACGATTTAATCAGGAAAGTAGAAAGCGGTGGGTGGGGGAACGCGTAATTGTTTCATGCTGAATTAGTATAATAACTTGCGGCTAGCGACAGGAAGAGCTGAGCCATCATCGCGCATGCGCATTACTCCTTAACAGTAAATAGTACTTCCAAACAACTGCATCCAGTTGGCCATTTAGCGCATTGATAGCATGTTCGAAAGCTAATGCAAATAACCCTGGATCGAAACCTGGTGCAGTTTTTTTTCTTAATGAAAATAACGTTTCTCTTTATATATATAAACGCATTAGGAAATTTAATAAGATTAGTGAACAAACGCATGTGGAGGTTAGATAAGTCAGGTACGGTATTTTTAGATAGATTTCAAAGGTGAAATTTCCGTAAGCAAAAGAAGACAATTTGGATCAAACCTCCCTTAATCGACTCACGAGGGTCCAAAACATTTTTCTTGGGGTTCTCCCGTTTCCTCCAATTTTCTTATCTATGTTCAAATCCCTGGAAGAAACCTATGTCTTTCCGTTATTTCTTTCATAACTATTTTTGTAGCATTTCGAACACCAAAAGGAAACCTAACACTATTCAAGTTGAACCAAATTTTTATGTTGTTTCTAGGCTTAATAGCTCGGTTTAGTTCGTTAATGAGCAAAATCGGTCGCCATCTGGGATCCAAAATGGCCACCGAACCCATTGTTGTATAGAATACACAGCCTAAACCGCTGGGGCTATTGAAATTAAATTTGGCATAAAGGAACAACATCACTGTTTGATTACGAAAATGTTACCTAATGAGTTCAAAGACGTTATCTTGGATCCAAAATGGCGGGAGCAAGAAATCTATTTTCCATATCTATTGAGCTAGAGATACGAAATTTGGCACAAAGGTGTATTGTCACTAGTAGTTCAAAAAATATTACGAAATGGTGAAACAGTCGCCATCTTGTATCCAAAATGGCCGCCGAACCCATTGTTGTATAGAATACACAGCCTTAACGGCTGCAGCTAGAAATATCAAATTTGGTAACCCGGTACATTATCACTTATATGTTACTAAAATATTACATGATGTATCCCAAGACGCCACCTTGGATCCAAAATGGCGGACTTAAAAATCCATTTTCGACACCGTTTGAGCTAGAGATACGAAATTTGGCACAATGGTGCATTATGATGAGTAGTTTAGGGAAATATTGTAACATTTGGGAATAGTCGCCATCTTGGATCCAAAATGACCGCCCAAAATCCCATTTTGCACACCGTTTGAGCTGGATAAATGAAATTTTACTTAAATATGTACCATCACAAGTAGGTCACGACAATATAAGAAAACGTTCAAAAAGTCGTCAACTTGGATCCAAAATGACCGCCCCAAAAACCGAATTTCCCAATCATTGAAGGTAGAGAAACGAAATTTTCTATGAAGGTGTATGACCAAGAGTAGGTTACAATAAATAGGGCAAACCTCCCCTTTGGGG
>JAGDQP010063569.1:0-11704 GCA_022664845.1 Lepisma saccharinum
TTCACATAAAATGCATGTAACGCTGCTCAATTCTTGTGTCTATAGGATAACCTGTAGCTGTAGACAAAACGACTTTGGGCAAACGAAAAGGTGTATTTATAAGAAGTTTTACGAATATATGGGCTATATATTCGCAGAAAGGAAAATAAGCCTGGTATATGAACCCATGTCCTCTAGAGGAAATCCATACGATCGACTTGAACAGGGTCAAATGGTTACAAGACAGCAAAGACAGAGTCACTAGAGAGGAATACAACATTTATTCGTAGACAAGCAACGTAAATGGTAATTACTGCGAAAACCTGCATCGTTCATGACAAAATGGTAGAACATTTTTTACCATCAAATAAATGTGTGGATGTTATCTTTATACGTTCATCTATTTTTGCTTTTTTTAATTTAGAATTCTTTTATTTAAAAAAAAGTATTCGCATTTATTAATTGGATAATTAAACAGAAGTTAGTTGTACTCTTGAAGAAGCCTTAAGCTATGAACGAAACGTTATGTAAATAAAATATATTGTGGTTTTCAAGACATAAGGGCAGTAGTGTACTGAATTTTCATATAACTTACTTCCTTATGCCTTCCAAGCGCCGAAATTTTGTGTAATTTATATGATTCGTAACATGTATTGGCTGTTGACGTAACATTTTTCTTATTTTTGGCGACAATTAACAAACACACACAAATTACACATTTCTGTGCTCATATAAAGGAGAATCGATAATTGTTCTAGAATTTAGGGATACAAAAATAATAAAAATCTATTTCTGCTTAAGCACTGGCAATAGTGGCATGCGAATAAAGTCAGTCCCAGTAAAGAAACGCACGGCAACTGAAACTGAAAGGGGTGAAGGTATGAATACAAACCGACAGAGACGGTGGTAGTATATGTTGGGGGAGGATGGTGGTTGGAAAATAGGCAAGAAGAATGTATGCATGGATTTCTCCTGCCACGTCCTTCTTTTTTCCTCTCACTCTCACTCAGAAGTGAGATTTTCAACTCCTCCCACAGCCGTACCTCTTTCCCTACTCCAGCTTCCATTCTTTTCCATTCTGAGAATGCAGGAGGTGGGAAATAGAAAAAACGGTTAAAAGTGCGGCATGATATGAAATATTAAACGGACTACCCACCCTTCTATCTCTCCCAATCTTCCCTGTATTACCCCCGTACGTCTAGTTGGCAACACGACTATTCACATCGTAGCTGCCAGTTTTATGAAAATTTAAAGAATAGAAACAGGAGAGGTAAAAAAAAAAGGAAAAAGTCTTGAGCAAAGCGAGAGAAAGAGACCGTCATGGTTTCTAGTGCGCGAGCGTGCGCTCATTTTTTTCCCTTTCTTTCTCCGCTTTTTTTTTTTCGTCCTCGTCTTTATTCTTTTGTGACGTTATCCGCCAACAGAAACGACGAAGGAACAAACGGTCCGAGCCGGATGATCGATACCCCTTGTATGTTCAAGGCGTTGATCCACGAGGCACAGGTATACACACCGAGAGAGGGAAAGAAAATCGCTCTGTGTTGTGTCGTGTGTATTTTTTATGTGAAAATACCTGCTCTGCAGACTTTTACGAAAGAAAGAAACATTTTTTTTTCTTCAAAGGCAAATATATCGTGTTCCTGTCCTCTAGTCTTCTTAAAAAACGTCATATTTTTGCTCTTGTTTCTACTAATATTCACCGCTGTATTGTACCCATATTACTGGCTATTCATAGCAGTTTTGTGTAATTTATTCTTGCTCAAATGTGCTTTGGATGTCTACATGAAACATTTTCCGTTACTTTGTGTGAGAAATAAATACCATTGCTTCCCTGTGTTGTGAATACGTCCAAAACTAGATTTGCCATTAGATTAAAATGTTTATGTATGGAGAGGTCATTTGTGATTGGTGATTTATGCACATCTATCCAACATCCACCAATATCCTGTTTCAACCTACACTCTCCACCTTCCCCCTAAAGAGGGCGCCAAAATGCGTGCAGCATGATATGACAAGGAAATGTCATTTCAAGTTCATTTGTTCCAAGCCCCTGATTTAAAAATCCTCGATTAGACACTACAAGGTATTGAAACAACTCATTTCCCGAAACTTTCGATGTTAAGTTTAGCTTTGTATATACTGTATTATTCCGTATCACGAAATCGCACGCACCCACCAGCACCAAAAGTAATGTCTGAGTAAGCGATTGGAATTTTAATTTCATTTTTAAGACCTTGAAGCAGCTTTGGCTCAGGCCGGATGGATGATGATGAGGAGATTAATTCGTGGAATGGAGAAAGTGTGAGGAAACGGGAGAACCCCGAGAAAAGCCACACACACGGTGTTTGTCCACCACATAGCTCACATGGTATGAGGAGGGATTGAACCGACAACCACTAGCGTTAAAGATGAAGAGAGTTATTAATTCCTCGAATATTAAATTCAAAGTTATGTTGTGTGTTTATCAAAATTTGTTAATTCCAGTCACAAAGTACATACATTCCTGCTTCTCCATATCTTTTGGTGAAACTACTGTATTTCGGCGTAAGAACTGAAAATAACTGTCTAACGGAATAAGTCCGATACTCTTTTAAACATTAAACTTTACTGGATCTTTTAGCTGAACCAAATCTTTTGAAAGAAGACAAGAAGAGATTAATGAAAGAACGAAAGAAAAAGATTATATTATAGTTTAAATGAAAGTGTTCCACAAGGACTGATTTTGGATCCACTTAAAAAAAATATTCCCTAACTTTTGTTTACTAAAACTTAAAATATTCATTTCATTAGGTGCATTTAAAAAAAATGAAGATGATGAATATCACCTGGAGGTGATGAATATCGTGTTATTATAATTCAAAGAAAAAAATATATAAATTTCAAGGATGTTATTGTACATCCTTTTTTTTTTTTTTTTACCGGTAAATGCATTTCCGTGAATTTTAATTGCGTTTGAAAAGTTGTAATAGTTAAACGATTTACTTCTGGTTGCTTATAATGTCGTAAAGCAATAAACAGCAATTAACCAGTGAAAAACAAAGAAAACGACTTTAAGAGAGTATTTTGTCAACAAATTCAAATTGTGTAAGAGAAGAAGTGTGATGAAAAATAGAAGAAAAGAGAGAAAAACTAGACCATAATAGTAGAAAGTTCTGAAAATAAATTTTTGGTGTGTGTGTGAACACTAAAACGAGGAAGCATTAAAATTTAGGGGGAAAAAAAAAAAACAAAAAGAAAAAAGGTAGAATTTACATCCGTAATCGGTGGAAAATTATGAGTTACAAAGTATGAAACGAGAACGTTACAGGAAAATAAGCTGAAAACGACACACAATCGACTGGAAAACTGGTATATATATAAAAATCATTTTTATTCCTTCCATCATAAATGTCCTTGTTACGAGTGATATATGGAACAATTTCAAAAGTGTAATGTTTCCGAGTTATACTTCTGTCATATTCCTTCCTTTTTCTTTCTCTCTGACGAACGTTCTTCCCTCCCCCCTCTCTTTTCCTCCCTCCTCTTAACCGTTCCTCAACCATATAAGAGGTTTGAAAGTCTCCGTCTGTGCAGAGTTTTTGAACATGAAAGACACATATTATTTTGATCTCTTTATGCGACAGTATTTGCATATTCAGAATCAAGTTGTAACTGCGTATATAACCAACCTACGTAGCTCTGTCCTACCTTTTAGGAATACTATATGAATGCAATGATATAAGGGCTGGACATCCTAAAAAGTAAAGAAAAGAAAATTTGATATGTTATGGTACGAACTTCTTCGTCTTCGTTTCCTTTTATAAAAATAACATTTTTATAGATATTCAGTTCATGTTAGACGTGGTATATGCGGAAGAACTCTTCTGCATATCATGATGGTTATTCTTTTGTCTTCGAGTTATATACTAGATCATAACCTCGAAGTAATGTTCGTTTTTTTTTTTTTTCCTTAAATGGAATATAAAGTCCCTTTAGCTGAAGATGTATGTACAAGGTTTGAATATTTATAATGCATATAAAAAGGACAAATGTATTTCCTTTTTTTTTTTCTTTTCCCCTCTGACCTCTCTGACCTCTGTTTAATACGTTACATTCTTCCCTATTTCAAGTATATACAAGATTACTTGAAAGATGATTTCATGATTTAACGATCATGGCGCAAAAGAATGCAAAAATGTACTGTAAAAGCTTCGATTTCCTTGTTAGGGGAAAGGATTCTTTTTTGGGTTGAAAGTAAAGGGATATTGGTTGTGTACTCATAAAGTGAAAATTCTTCACGGGTTTTGCTTAAATAAGGAAAAACATAGCTTTCTGACAAGACTTCCATCAAAAGATGCTAAAGCGCTGCAGTTTTAGAGGTGTACAGGGGTGGATTTCGGTTTCATGTTTTTGCCTGGCACACTCTTTCGGGGAGATACGTGTTTTCGGTAGTATAACGGGCCATAACAGAATTTTGCTTTGTTCGGCCAGGTCTCTGGAAACTTTTGGTCTGACCGAGACAGGACCGAAGTTCACCCCTGGAGGTATATCACCTCCTTCTTCAAACTGAACTACACAACGAAACATAGATCAAGATATTAGCAAGTAAGGAAGGAGATAGCCTTCTACTTTCAAACCAATCAGGGGTCAGTACTAATTAAAAGTACTTGGTTTAAAAGTACTTGCACTTTTAATTAGTGCTGATCCCTGGTTGGTTGAAAGTAGAAGGTTCCTTTCTTACTTGCTAGGCTTTATCTATGTTTAGTTTATTTTGGTAATCATTAAAGTATATTCAGCCTTGTCAGAAAGATGTGTATTCTTTATTCAAAATAGACACAAAGCTTTTTCTTCTTTAAGAAAACTGTATTTGATCTCCAATACAGAAATATTAGCTACAATTCTTTGTATTATTATAAAATGAAACAAAATTAAAACTCTACTTTTCTAATTCAGGCATACTTAGGTTACATTTGGAACTCTGCCAGTGTTTTTTTTTTTTTTTAACAGAGAACATAACACTTAAAATATTTGTCTATAACTTTCACGATGTATAAATATCATCTACAGAACACACGGGTTTTCAGTCGTGTAATATTATTTGCAATATTTCGAAAGCCTCGTTTCGTAAGTATTGAAATGGGTTTCTTCAGCGCATTGAAGAAGAAGATGAATGAATGGTATTTAAAATTGTAGAAGTATGGAAAGAGAGAATGGTGTTAGAAACTGAAAAACAGACAGAGAGAGAGAGAGAGAGAGAGAGAGAGAGAGAGAGAGAGAGAGAGAAATCGTATTCGAAGCTGAAGAACAGAGCGAGAATGGTGTTTGCAAATGAAGAACAGAGAAAGAATGATGTTTAAAATGTTGAAAATAGTTTCTGTACATGGTATAAAATCCAAAATTTTCTGAAGACACCTGAAGTACTAGTGAGTGGTAACGCTCTCTGCCTTGTGATCATGAGTTTCTTGGTTCAAGTTCCTTAAGACGTCATAGACCTGCTTCCAAGCAGAACATCATTTATCATCGTCATTCAAGTTCATAAAGAAAGTGGAGTATTCTTCAATTCTCTGTAGGATTCCAAAGACGTCCATAATATGAAAATCAGTTCTCTCTTTGTGTTTTACTGAGTCCGTACCTCTTATTTATCTCTCAAGGCTCCATAAAAGAAGTCAAGAACATGAAGAGTCTGTGAAATTTATTTCCAACTATTTATACCGACTTCTGCTGCTGAAACAAAGACAATAACTGTTAAGCTAGCGAAGAAGAAGGTGAAGTTACCTTTCGAATATTCTTCCTTGTACTTTATCCTCCTAATACAGGTTCGTCTTACGTGGAGTGCAATAAACTCAAACTCAATATTTTACTTGAGAACTGCAACATTCCTTTTAGACCTGTGATCTGAGACGTCAGGCTAGCGTCTAAGATGTTCTGGGTTCGAATCCTGGGTGGTAACAAGAATATTTGTGAATGTTTCAGCTAGTAGAACCTATACTTTATCCGCTCTAACTTTGTACCATAATTTAGTGCAAGAATATTTATTTCTTGGGGTTTATGCGCCACAGGTAGTTGGAATTCAGTATATCTACAACACTATCATACAAGAATTAAGCCATAATGTGCTATGAAACATCCGGAAACTATGCTCATGTACCAGATAGACCATTAACATTTCTCTAATTTGGTGTAAAGTTACAGCAAATGAACAATAGACGAGCAGTTGTCATTAGTTGGTAAAATGGCACGAAAATACAAAGATGTTTTCTTCAACGAATCTCAAGAATAGAAACTTAAAAAGACCCAATCATGGATAGAGTGCAGATTTTCCCCAAGGATTCTTGAAGTGTATAACCGAATTATTGAACGCATAACACCGAGCGTGTGAATCTATCGGAAGAATGAAGTACAAAGTGAGAACAAAAACCAGTTCGTGGGAAAAATTCTGGCCACTTCAAGTTGTACACAATCTACGGTGCACTTACTGATAAAAGAATGAAGAGAATAAGTGCCAGAATGTGTATAATATCAAAAACAATAGTCTCTTTTATCTAATTAAACAAATTATCCTTGCACTTAGAAGCTGTCAGTTCTTTTAATTATGCCTGACATGACGAACATTTATAATCACTTTCTGCATTTTATAAAAGAAACGTGGGAAATGTTTTTTTGTTTTAGATTGAATTCCTTTTCTTTTCTTTTTCACTTAACCTTCTCTACAAGAAAAAGAAAATTGATTTTTTTTTCTTCGGATGACTGCGTATTATTCGAAATGACACTTGATAACGCTTTTGCTGATAGGTTGATAGGCATAACATAAGGGCGTGTACTTTGAAATGTCCAAAGTGTATGTATAAATCACATCTAACTGTCCAGCTAACCATGAATCTCGTGTAGTTTGGAAAAGATGTTGCGAAGGAGAGGGAGGAGTAAATATATGTTTAAAAAAAAACAGTCAGTAAACCAAGATTCATACACTGAAAACTGGAATGAAAAATTAAAAGCGGAGAATAGAAAACGGGCTTTATGGTAAGGAATGGTCAGGAAAGATGAAATTGGCCTGAATTGACTTTTAAAAATCTTATAAAACGTTTCTGAATGTATACGTTGAACATGAAACGAAGGGCGAGATTTAATCTGAATATACGAGGAATCAGGCACGTACCTAGAAGTTGGTTTCGGAGGTGGGTCCAGCGCTTTCGACGGGAGGGGTGAGGAGGTCTGTCCGGGTGTGAAATTTACGTAAAATCCATATAATTTTGCCAAAATAATACTAATTTCACAAAAAATTCTGAATTCGGAAGGGTGAGGGGGGTCCAGACCCCAGGACTGCGTACGTTGCTGCGAAGAATTGTGATACATGAAATTTCGTTAGATAAATAAAGTAAAAAAATAGTATTACTACGCTTACGTTTGGATCATACAGGTATGTACATGATCTTGATTTTACAGATGTAAGGAAAAGATGGCGGCAAAATCTCTATTCTAAATATAATTTCGATGTTCGCCAGCTGCCACTGAGGAAAATCCTGGAAAGCCTTCATCAGAATAACCATATACTTAAAAAAATAATAATAATACAGACTTAAATCACCTACCCATTTTTGTCTACGCTAAGGAGCACGTTATTTTGAACCCTGCCGTTAGGTGGCCCTGGCGACTACTTTCAGGTGCTGGTTCTTTCCAGAGTTCAAACTCACATGCTCTTAAGCAAAAGCTCCTTAGTTTTAGCTAGACGAAAGTAGGTAAGCAATATAAGTCTGTATTATTATTTAGTCTATGGGAGGATCAAACTTGCACCTCTTCGGTAATTCTAATGAAATAAGCTATCTGTTTCGTTGATTACGGAAACTGAGCAGTTTTGGTCGTTTACGCCCTTAAACAATGATCCTACATTATTTTTCAGATGCTGAAGTGAAGCTGCTCCAGTTGCTATACGTGCACTCTATTGTTCGACGTGTAGGCTGCTGGTGTAAATACAGTTTAATTCACCCACACTCAAGTATTGCACACACACTCGTTGTTAATGTTATATTGGTGACACTGTTTCGAATTCAGAGAGAAAAAAAGTAGTACGCACGGAAAATAAACTGATTGGCTCGGCGATATTAGATCCCACCACCACGCTTTAATAAGAATTTGAATTTGTACTTATGACCTTTTGGCCTGTGGCTCATGCTGAGTTTGATAAGAGTATGTGAATGTATCATATGTACACACTTCACTAGTTGAAAATGCAAAAAGAAAAACATGAAGTGTAATGTGAATTCATGCTAAGTTGCTCTTTCATTTTCTGGAAATAATTGCACACAATTATACAAACTAACCAATAACTGTACTGGTTTATTGTCCTGTTTCAATTTAATATGCTCTTTAGGCATCTTATGGCTCAGGTCGGGATATGGTAGGGGATGTGGGTCGGCCAGGGTCTAAGTTTAAGGTACCAGCCCAGAATTTACATAGCATGAATCAGGAAAAACCTGAGTCAGGATTATCTGCCATTAGTATCGAAGCCAGGAGCTCTCTACTAACTCAGCTACGGCCGCTTGTTCTTACTGTCCTGTCCAGTGATTTCGCCAGACCCCTGTGGGGGTTGTCACTCCACATCCTCGAGAATACCCCCAACTTTTACCTTTTTGCGGTCAAAAATCGATAGAAACCATCCAAACCTCTACATGCACCCTCCCAATTTTGACTTTACACCACACAAATCCTGGTAGAATCCCTGGTCCTGTCTTACTCATACTCGACTAACTGGTCCGCAAAGCTTTGTATTGTATATTACCATCAATCCGTACCCCAGCAGAAAATAATTGAAGATCCCTGCACTATAGTAACAAAACATTATAAACAATCTTTTTAAAGACATACTTTTCTTAAACAATTTGTACTAAAAAGTAAAAAATAATTTTGGTTTTGCACAACTAAAAAGAAAAGTATGGGTCGCACTCTTATATACAGTCACATTATATATATATATTTTTCAATTGGCACGCCTCATGCTTCTCTTTTTAGTCATGCCTAATCAAAATTATTTTTTACTTTTTAGTACGAATTATTTAAGGAAAGTATGTCTTTAAATTTTATTTTTTAAATTATTATTTCGAGTTATTTCGGTATTCGGATACTTTATCTCAAGTTAATATCTTGTGACCCAAATCCTAAAGTGTTCTGCAACCAGTCGAACGCAACATCGTTGCAGACTAGTATTTTATTTAGGATAAAGAAGTTCATATTAAAAAAATATATATGTATTAAAAATGCTTTTAAAATATATATGAAAGTAACAATGGAATATTGTATTGTCACCCGACTTACGTCGCTGTGCAAAATTTCATCAATCTCTCACGTCGGGAAGTGAGTTAAATTAACGTTGCAAAATTTGAGGACATAATGAACCATTGTGAATTAAAGAAAAGTATGAAAAATGACTTGAAATAATCAACACATTTTTTTTTGACCCGTCATTTCCCTTCAATACTTCTGTGACTTTAGTCAACTACATATACTTTTTCTTTCATAAATTGAACATGTAATTTATTATATTTTCGACAGGGTAGAGGGTACATTTGTAGTCTCCTTTCCGTATAAACATTTGGGTTCCTCGGCTCTAATACTTTTGTCCGTCTGTCTTCATCGTAGACTAGCGCCTCCACCAAAGGAAGTACAGAGAAACTGACTTCAGATCTGGGTTCAGTGACCTCGACTTAAACCATTGTCTTTAATCTGATAAGGCTACAGCATTAGCTTATGGTATTAATACACTATATGCACTCAATGTTTATGACATGCTAACACCTAAACAGAAGCAGGTATAGAGAAACTGACGTCATATTTGATTTCAATGACGTCAATTTTACTTACCGATTTCAATCTAGCATTCCGCATGATAATTCTGTACTATATACTCAGTGGCGTATTCTGGATTCACAGCTCCGACTACAACTAGCCAAAGTGTAATAAGTAGAAAGAGGGTACGGTGGTCACTCATAGTATTGATGATGATGATGATGATAGGTGTTCTGGCCTCCCTTTCATGTAAATTAATATTATTTGTGCAGATTAGACTATATTTCCACAAGCTTAGACTGCGGTGGTAGCCTAGATAGTCCACAGGATACGCTCCTGATGTACTTCTAGGGAACTGGATATATCGGACGCTGTTTTTCAACTAGTTTCTTCACTAATACCCCATAATAACGCACAAATTGACATTATATGTCTTTCTTCAGAGTATAAGCACTCAGGGTTTCTGCGAGACCCCCAAATGGAGGGTGTCACTACTCCAAATTCTTGAACACCCCACAACTTTTAAAATGTTTACACGTGAAACTATATAGAAGGCTCTGCAAAACTATTTAAACCAGTGCTCGAGGGGTGGGCACGCTCTGCCCTTACTTTTTTATTTTGGATTTGCCGTACCCCTACCTTTTACCTGTTTAATAATGGGAGTTCATTTCAATAGGCAATCGCCGCCACTAGGAGCAAGCGTACCTTTACTTTTCTAATCTTCTTCTCCCTTACCTTTTTTTTAAACCACTTCGAGCACTGACCCTGCTAAATCTTCCAATTTGGGCTTTACACACTCCAAATTGAAAATCCTGGCATAATCCCTGAATGTGTTTCAATTGTCATCGGGTCGGCCTTAATTTTGTACTATAAACTTGTTCTGTACCACTTATGTATCCTCAGTTGGGCGTCTTTCTCAACGCAAGAGACAGCAAACAGAACATATCCTATGGTCATAAAAATTAATAACATTAGCATTCCTATTTAGACTAAAATACTGTAGTGTCAAACATTAATGGACATATACAAACATTTCTTCACCAAATAATACCATCCCACTGTCTTTCTTTCCCTTTCCACAAACACTTTGTATGTATAGAGAAAAACATACAAGGATAAGTTCAAAGGTCAGTCGTAGTAAAAGTAAGACAGTGTCTGAGGGGAGTGAAATATTGAACAGTTTCTCTCGCAGTGGTAGTTTTTCCTTTCCTGGATACATTACATTTTCCTCCTCTTCTTCTTCTCCTTATGGGGCCAATCGAAAAGGAAAGGTTTTTGCGAGGGATTCAAGTCTTGGAGAAGCATTTGAAGAAAATGGGGAAAAGACAAGGCAGTGTCGCAACATCAAACAAGATATTGCTAATCCTAGGTAGAAAATAATCCCCAAAGTTTGTTATATATATATATTTGAAACTATTTGTAAATATTTGATGGTGATATGTAATTAATTGTCATGTCTCTGATGACGATTCTGCCTGGATCCGAAAGTTCGTAGACGAGGTGTACCTATGGTAGTTTATCATTCCTTTCCACGGAGATTATGTTAATGTTCTTAGAACTTGAGCCTTTTGCGTGGCCTTGTCTCTCACGCACTCCTCTTCAGTGCTAGAGATTCCGGATTCCATTCCCGATGAGGGCTCAAACTTTCGGTGTTGACCCAGCATCGTGAAGACAATGGGGCAGCTACTTGAGTAAATAAATAGCTTACTGGGGCCACGAACTCCATTGTTTCCGATTCTCCATTGTTTGAGAATTTCTGTTACGTGGTACCTCAGATTCGTACATAATGGGCGATTAATTCGCTTTCTAAGTCCAATAACTTGTGTAATATGAACATATTTTAAACATTTTTCATATATTATGCTTCGCACAGTGTGCTTTCTTGATGCTGCCAGATGTTTCAAGTCGTTGGACTTAGAAACTTGCTTGGTGCTGCCAAATGTTGCAAGTTTTTGGACTTTAAACT
>JAGDQP010063570.1:0-11704 GCA_022664845.1 Lepisma saccharinum
TGTATGGCTATGAAGTTAATGACTTATGATGCTGAATCAAGTGTTATAACATTGATTTTGTTTCATTGCAGAACTATTTTTAAGTCAAGCATTCGCCGATAAGATCATGAAATGTATATATACCTAAACTCCAAACACTTTGGGATAGCTATTTCAGAAAGCAACACTTTCGATGCAGCGACATTGCGGAATCTGTAGGTATTAGTTAAAAGCAACGAATCAACTTTTAAGTATTGTCAATCGTAGCAAACATATTTCTCTTCCTGGTATTTCCTTTCATTACGTTTTACTCAGCAATTTTGGTTACAAAAAATAAAAAAAAAACAGTAATGAAAGGAAATACCAAAAAGTATGGTGTTGTTATTGAAAGCTTCTTATGACCTGCTGCTCCTATTAAATTGTGCTCTCAGAATCCATAGCCTCGAAAACAAAAGACACTTACACGTATTGTTTTGTGATATAAGTCATACAAGTTAAATCAGGTATTAGAAAAGTAAGTCGGTGAATTGAAGAGCTGATAGCAAAATCCGGTCAAATATAAAAAATTATATTCTGAAATAATGGCACATTCTTATTCTTTGCGACTAGTTATACCTGCTGCTACAAACAGCTTATTGAAAAGGTGAAGAGGCTGAAAGGTAAAAGAAGTGGAAGGAACATATACCAAAGCCAAAAGAAGCCGTTACAAGCTAAACAGGCCTTTGCACTTCCTGAACACAGAATACAGTTTTTCGATATGTTGGGATTTTGTTATCAACCCTGCAATGTTAACATGAAGTAAGATTAACGCCTTGAATTTATTTCCATTCAATACGTACAACTTAATTGAGGAGTTGAAAGAAAAATGGGCCTAATCCAGTCGAGAAATTTGTCAACTGAAATTTACGAGGCTAGTCCAAATATAGCCTTCGTCTGCCAGATGGTTTTCGTTCAATTGAGCATTACCTGAGAGTACTTACTTAGTAAGTAGACCCTAAGTAAGTACTTTTTGATCACACTCATAACATTGCGCAGGTGATCTATGTCCTTTAGAGTTGGTTATGGTCTTAAAAGCAACGTCTAGCACTAATTTGCTAAATAAGTAAATAAATGAATAAGTAAATGAAGAAGTCTGGTCACAATCATCAGTTCTTATATAACTCAACGGAAAGAACTAATTCTCTACTCAAACCAACAATTTTCTGTTTTTAACTTAATTTCCTTCAGACACAAATAAAGTTCTGTTTGCGATCAACTTGAAGAGACACGATTTCTCATTGGACGATTTTTTCCCCCTCTTTCGTTGAATCCCAACCCATTTTGATCATGATTATTTAAATCTACATGTTCACCTTTTGGTTTAGCCTTGAATACGACCACAACAAGGCCATGAAGACGTGTAAAATGTCACACCGTCACACGCAAAACATGAAAATGAGTGATTCAATAATTTAAAGGACGCATCGTATGAGATTTTTATTTCAGCGAACTTGCCGAACCCAACTGAATCAGACTGTTTAGTTTCACATTTAAATACGTGACGTTGTTCTTGAGGTTACGTTATTACAACACGTGGCCGTGTTCCTCCTACACAAAAGGTTCTTTTCCCAATAGTTCGATAGCCAATTAAAAGATTGCCATCGTTGTGATATCCGGGATTAAGATGAACGATTATAAAGTACTACACGACATGCAACCTTTAATTTTCGCTCAGGACAAAGGGATTCCTTTTAAATTGGACACACACTCAACAACATTAAACAATGGAAATTCTTCTTCTATAAACGCTATGAATAAAATTAATCTTGTGTGAAAATAGCAGATCTCGTATACGAGAAGCCAGGTGGGAATTCATTTGGTGACGCCATACGATGGTGTTATGATCAGCAGGATTCCAGGGAATTATCATGTACTGTCACTGTTCATACACGAACAAAATTTGAGAAGGAAACCAATCGGGGAAATGCATAATGAGGACAACTCATTACGAAACACTGACATTTTCATGTTGTACAAACTCTAGAATATCATCATCAACTGTTTCGGTGGATGAATTAAAATGTCAAGAAATTCCTTTTCCTGTTGTTTCACACCTCCAAACATGAACACATCATTACTTTCTTTCACGTTTAGAAACTCATAGACTTCGAAAGTAAAACGATTACTCATGTATTGCTTCGAAAACACAGAGGAAAATCGTTCAACAATATGGTGATTGCATAGTTAAACAAGTAAGAAGAGGAAATATTATTTTGGGTGCTGATCAAGGTTTCGGTTGCAGGCAAATTTACAATTTGAGGGAGAAAATAAGGGTATGGGGTGCAAACGAGGAAGAGACTTTGTAAAAATTAACGTGTAATGGATTTTGTAATGACATGTTTCACGAGTATCATGTTATCGTCAGACGGGAGCAAAAGTATCAGTCCTTAGTGCAAGTTATAGTAAAGTACTGTAGAGAATCCTTGCGTGTATATCGTATATGGTTGAGATTACTAAAAGTATGCAGAAGTACTGAAAACCACCCTACAAACAACGTTAAGAAATCCCTTTTTTTCCTTATGTATAAGTGTGAATAATGATATAAATAGTATTTCTCACATATTAAGAGGGCTCCTCGCTCCCAACCCTTTAAAATTTTTTTCAAAAAAAAAAAAAAAAAAAAAAAAAAAAACTATCAATGATGTAACTTCATAGCGCACTGGAGGTACAATGAACAGCGATTTCGAAATCTTGTCGATTGATGCGTACTGAGACTTCAATTAAATAATGACGTCATAATCTTTGAAAACGTATCACTCATTGTATTTCATAGTATTTGTAAGTTCTAGTGCGCCATGAATTTACATTTTTTCATAGTACTCTTAGTTATTGAAATATTTTGAAAAATGTTTTTAAAATGGTGGGGTTGAAGCGAGGAGCCCTCTTAAGTAACTTCATTTTACTATTTCCAACATATCCTAACCGCGACAACATCTGTTTCTCTATTTTCAATAATACTTTTGTATATGTCCAGGGGCTCCAAAATATGTTTTGTTTCTTGTGAACTTTGGGTCTACCTTCTTTCCTTCCAACTGCATGGTTACGTAGAGCTTTTGAAATATTTTGTTTCCTACGCTGATCGCTCTTGTCTTCTTATATAGTGTGGCACATTAAGAGATGTTAAACAAAGAGTAAAAGTACAGAGTACATTAGAATTTTTTCTACGTCAAAGAACTCTAAAAACGTCTGATACGTTAGTTAAAAGTGCTCTGGTACTCTAAACTCACTCGAACGTTAACCCATTTAAAAAGCATTGCAATGTTTTTTACAATTTTGTCCCTTATTTTTAATGTTACAAACTTCAAATTTTACCCACAGTTCGAGGAGATACATATCTATGAATGGTATTTCTCACATTTTCAATATATCTAATAAGTCAGTTTATGGTTTTTGACTTTAAAACAGTGGTAACAGATTTTCACAACTTGGACTGGCATGTCCCATCCGCGGTCCGCCTCTTCGAACCACAGTGTTCCGTTTTTTCTTCCTCCCTCCCTTGCGAAGATCCCTCGCTCAAGTTGTATAGATCAGATGACTGATAAGCCAGACCTCAAAACAAGGCTTTTTTCTTTCAACTACAGAAAAATGGAATGGTAAAAGAAGTAACAAAAACTTAGACAACTCGGGTGGCGAACCGGCTTCAAATATCACAGGAAGGTGCGATGATTGAAACAGTTACTAAGTTGGTTTTGAACATAATTAGATAATAAATTTGCATAGCCAATGTCCAGGGATGATTTCAGAACATTTCTCCCGGGATAATTTCAATACAAATTGAGTGATAAAAGTATAAAAAACAAATCTATTTTTTCTTCTGTGTACAGATAGGAATGAATGAATCTCTAGTTTAGGGTCCCACGGATGTGTCTCCTTGAGGCGAAAGGAGACAAATGAGAATGATGAAAAACTGGTGGAATGACTAATTGAGAGGACGCAGGAGAACCCCGAAAAAAACAGGACCACGGTGTTGTCCACCATAAGCGTACATGGTTGGATCGGCCCAGGGACGAGCCAAGAACATTTACACCCCATTCACAGGAAACCACCATGGTCGCGCCACCACGTCATCTCGTAGTTTCAAATAACGCCTTTCACACGTGGTGGTCGCCGCACCGAAGTTCAGTCAAGGACTGCAGTATGTGAAATTACTCCTGAAGAATATTCAAACAGAGATTGAAGCAGATACGCTGGGAGGAGCTTGTAAACATTTTTATAAATAAAGAAGATGCCTCGCCTGCAGAGAAAAATTAATTTGGCAAGTTTTACATTTGTCATCTCAGGCTCAGATCGGTATAGTGTAGGGCAGAGGATGTTGTGAGGAAGTCGTCGAGGGCCTAGCTTGTAGATACCATCCCGGCGTTTGTCTGGTGATACTAAGGAAAAAAATCCTGGGAAAAAAACCTTTGTTGAAGTTAAACTTATTTATAGCCTTCAGGCATCTAAGGCTCAGACCGGAACAAGGGGGGGAACAGAGCGGGAGGTATCAGTCAGAACCTTAAATGAAGGTACCAACCCAGGATTTTCCTGGTATGACAAAAGAAAAGAAATTTGCAGTCAAGATGATCGGCTGCTGAAAAGAAACTCAATACCTCCCGAGTGCTAACTGAGCTACGGCCGCTCGGTGGAAAAAACTTGTGTCAGGACAGGTGGCCGCTAGTATACAGTAAACATCTCGCTACAAGGTATTGAGCGATTGCACGCGTCACGCACTGACATTTAGAATACACTTCAATTGCCTTTTATAACATCTCTCATAATTTTGTGAAAGGCGATTTCAGCACACCGTTTGATAGAGGAGACACTGAAGAATACATTCCCGGTCAAAGAACACGTAATCAATAAGAACACTATATATTATTTTATTTAATGTTAAAGTTGTGGTCAGGTACTGACATTTTTGCAACCCGCATTTACACTCTAACATACATTTCCCACAAACTCTCTGAAAGTATGGACCCCTCCGAAAATTCAAAAAAAGCATATTAAAGATGAATGTTTTAAGTTTAAATTCCACTAAAAAATTCCAGAATATTTAAATATAATGAGCTTATAGGAGGAAAAACACAGCGTCACGCACTGACATCTGTGAATTATTAGATGATTTGCCTTATAAGTATTGCTTTATTTGTGTACATTCTGATAGAAATAAACTAATGGACTCAATTAAAGATTCTAGATAAGATATCACTATAAAATATAATGCGTGACCAAAATTCTTTTGTTCCAAAGTTAAAAATTTTAAATCCATATCAGAGCGATTCTACGAATAAGTGAAGCCCTGTAGTAAAAAGTCGAATATACAGTGAACATTTTGCAGATTAGAGAAATCAGCTCTTGGAAGGTATCCAGGGCCGCAAGTAAGAGGGAGCAAAGGGCGCTCGTGCCTCCCAGGGATTCCGTCACGATTTTCAGTTTGAGGGTGTAAGTGCAAAATTGGGAGGGTGTAAGTGGAGTTTTACACGGTTTCCATCGTTTATGACTGTAAAATTTTAAAATTGGGCGCGTTCGAGAATTTGGGAGTGACAACACACAGGAGGATCTAGGGAATTCACGTCCCCAAGAGCCTGACTTGGGGCGGCAAATGAATAAGGAGGGGACGTTGTACACTTTTGGCTCCTTGGAAGGGGAACAAAAATCGGATATTGTTCCCCTTGCAAAAATACAAGCTGCAGCCCTGGGTATAGGATATGTATTAACTAAAAATACTTAAACAAGTTTTAGTTCAAATGTATAGTGAGCATTTGTTGTTGGATTATTTAAAAAGTTAATAAAACAAGAAGCTAGAATTTTACTTCGCTTTAACCATGAGATATACAATTAAAAATGTAGGAATGCAAAGTTTAAAACAATACTAAGCTTCGGATCCAAACCAGTCTGTTCGTCTTTTAAATATTGAAGCAACTTATCAAAAATTGTAATGCTCATCCGCGTGAAATTAAAATGTTTTTCGAATTCTGTCGCAGATTAATATACAATGTGAAGAATATTTCTTTCGTTGATCGATCTTGTAATAATGGATGCACCCAAAATTTACTTTTTCTCCACTTTCGGCATTTACGTAAAGGTGAGAACAGAAAAATAACAGTAGATGCTTCTTCCAGCTCCATTTTCCAGTTAGTAGTCAAAAAGGTATCGAACATTTTATATATTTTTTTATGAAAAAACATGATACTTATTGATATTCATTATCCTTTCCTCGTATAGTATCAAAAACATCGTGACAATGTCGTCCTCGAAAATGCTATAAGTATAGCCTAGAAGCACTGTTGAAAAGTAGCGAAACTATATCGTTTCTAGTGATATCGTATGGAAGTCAAAATCCCTTAAGAATCATTCTTCGTCGGTCGGAAAGATTAACGAGCTTTTTGTTTTCATTTTCCTCTCAAAATATTTCGCTGCTATCCATGTAAGTAAAACGAAGCAACTAAAGAGAGGGAGTGTCGAGTGACCATATCGCTCACCACCCGATCACTAGAAGCAAGAAGGCAAGACAATCCTTGAGTCACCCAACATTGCCAACATTTCAACAGCAGGTGTGAAGATGGAATGGTCGCAATGCAACGTTGCCGCTTTCTCAAAGTAAAAACCCGACACTGATTTATTGAATATGTTGAAATTGCGAGACATACCGTTCATAGATATGTATCTCCTCTAGATGTGGGTAAAAATTGAAGTTTGTAACATCAAAAATAAGGGAGAAAATTGTTAAAAACATTGCAATGGTTTTTAAATGGGCTAACGTTCGAGGGAGTTTAGAGTACCAGAGCACCTTAAATTCTTCTAGAGAATTTATATGGATAAGCGGGCGGGAAGAATTTTTTGTCTGAACAAGACCGGACGTGAAGAGAAAATTTACCCCAAATCAAAATACTTTCCGGACGAGAAGTCCCGAAATCTAGGAGATTCCTGATTTTTAAGACTTCTCACATTGTCGTAAATTTTCTAGTCTTACAGACTTCACAAGCTTTGATATCGAATTTCCCAACGGTCAAAAAGAGGACAGAATTTTCTCGCCCTATTCTCCTTTCAAAATTTCTGGCATTCTCACACTTCTACTGTGCACTGATTAACAACATCCACTAACGGACTGAAAGGACGGCGGATTGTAGTGGAAACGTGGACTGCATGGAAAAGTGGTGTAAAAATGGGAAGACTACGAAATGGAGACAAAGAATGGATACGAAATTAAAACATTAAGAAGAAAGGAAAAGATAAAATGGAAAGAAAAGTTGCATCATGTGAATGTGCTGAAATAGGAAGAGAACGCTAGTAACAATAAAACGAATTGGTAATGGCATCGGTTGCGTAGATTATACTCAACGATACACTTAGATGTATCACTGAAATGATGGAGAAAGAGAAAGCGAGCAAATGCAGCTCCTTGACTGTATCAGCGAAGACAAATCGAACAGCCAAGAAGCAGATAAGTGCGAAACTTTACATATGGATAAAGCTCAACTTGATTTGAAGGTCTCGTCTCTTTGGGGCTGAAAATTCCAAACAAAAATGAAGGAAACTTGAATGAAGATACAGCTACCGTGGAGTGTGTCTCCATGAACTTCAATTTAGTATTAAGGCCTTTAGACAACTTTGGCTCAGGCCGGATGGATGATGGTAGGATGAATTGGTGGAATGAAGAAAGTGGCTGAAACAAGAGAACCCACGCACACGGTGTTTGTCCACACAAAGCCCACATGACATGAACAGGGATCGATCCTATGACCCCTAGCAACAAAGGTGAGCGCTCTACCAATTGAGCCACCGCGGCCCTGTGTCTCCATGTGTTGAATAAACATATAACCACTATGTAGCAATATTGTGCGAAAGGATTTAAATGTTGAGTGAAAAATTTAACATCGTTTCAGGAAACGTAAATTTCAGATGATCGTGTACCGAAGAACTATGTGACCGAAACCTTATACCCAAGAGAAAAGTTACTATCACACCCCAGCAAAACTGCTATCACACTCCAGCAAATTCTATTTATAGTCTTCCTTCGACAAACACCAATTATTGTTGAAGAATTGGCATCCGTACTCTTTTAGCTTCTTAACAAGATGCTTCTTTTAATTCACGTCTCTTCTTTTTCTCGTAATATATTTTCTTTTCTGCCTGTCTCAATGATTATCCATCTTCCGTAACTAGTTTTTATTATTCCAGTCCTGTAATGTCGTTGAAGAAAAGAACAGCGAATTGTTCATTATTGTTACGTGGGAAGTTGTGCAATTTTTTTCGTTGTTCAGTAACTAACCAAAAGAAAAAAAAATGGCAGTAAAAAGAGATCATTTGAATGGAGCTTGTTCCACATCTTCTGAGCAAAATGAATTGCCTGCCGTATTGGTGCGTTGACAGATGAGCCTAATTGCGATGAGCTGTTGGCGTCCCCGCTACCTGCTGGGTCACCAATTGCTCCCCTTCTGTTCGGCTTAAGTGGTCGACTCCATTGTAGATGAGTACACGTGCTTTCTTCGAACAGCATGATGCCTGATTATTGCATAACCTTTAAGTTCCCACCCACCCGGTCTTGTTTTCTAGGCTTCTTCCGCTCTATATGGGTGCAATGTTTCTTCGCATCATCACTTGGAACCAGACTAAAAACAAGATCAGATGAAAAACACATTATCATATGACGTATATACTTGTATCCCTGGTGCGATTTGGCCGTTAATTTTCAAATATCATCTGGTTATCCCCCACCCCCACCCACACCCCACCTTCCTCAGCTGAATCGTTAGCTGTTTGTTATTAATTTTCTTTGCAGAACACTAATTTGTTGCAATCTCGCAAGTCCTGAAAAACCAAAATAGAAACTTCTCTCAGAAATTTATTTTGGACTGAATGTACATAATTTCCCCGAATTTACATATTTATGACTCGGCAAGCAACTATGCCTAAGTCGGTCATATATGTCAGAGGAACAACGTGTCTCGGCAAGTACTATTTCGAGGTGGGAAAGAGAATAGTAACGGCCAATGCCTATATACTATACCGACATTTACATAGTGAAACAGAGAAAAAACCTGGAAACCCTCAAACAGTATAGCGAGCGGTAGGACTCAACCATCCACCACCGTGCCTCACTAGCTGACCCCAAGCCCGTAGACGTAACCACTAGGCTACGGGAGCTGGATCGTACCAGCTTTCATTTCAGTACGTACACAACGTGCTATTTAAATAATGAATATTCAGAATTACATTCACTGTTACGATAAGAAACCGTTTTCTCATTCTGTGGATGTGCGCAAAGTATTGAAAACTGTAAATATCCAGTTCAGCGTGACATGTCCACTTTCAGCTCATGCAACATTATACTCCGCACCAAACATCAGTCTTTTCGTCAACTCCACAGAAATTATTCTTATTCTTATAAGCCTTTTTCACCTTTATTACTCTCGCCTTTATTTATTACCACACTTCATATCTTCACTTCGTAGGTACCTCTACATTTTCTCTTCCAATGTTGCTGTTGGTTGTCGTTCTATTTCTTACAATTATCATTCCCTTTGCTTTCTTTACGTTAATCTTCACTCCAAGTTCTTCTATTTATATGTTTTATCATCTTGTCAACGGATATTTAGATCTCTGCATTAGGGAATAGATAATATTTTGGGACTTAGAACTGTGCCTTCCATTTGTTTGTAGCTTTATGGAACAAATTAACAATTGAAGTGCGCCCAAAAACCTGTTATGACCGTTCCCTATGGGCATTTTACAGTGAATTGAATTGAATTTTATTTATGGCCTTTAGACATCTAAGGCTCAGGTCGGGATAGGGGAAGAGGAAAGAATTCGGGGAGGTGTCGCCCTGGGTCTATGTTGAAGGTGTCATCTCGGGATTTGCCTGGTGTGACTGAGGAATAACCCTGGAAAAACCTCAGTCAGAATGGTCGGCCGCTGGGATCGAACCCACCACCTCCCGAATGCTATGCCAACGCTCTACCTCGGAGCTATGGCGGCTCGGTTCATTTTACAGTGAGAGAAATAATATCTTCATTTTGAATGAAGTTAAGAAGCGCATACAGTGCTAATCAGATATATATTACTAGAAAATAATCAATAGTTAGATATGGCTCTGATATTGAAGTCTGATGTGCAAATGGGAGGTAGTTAAGAACTATTCATAAATGTACGAAGAACCATGCGTTTGTTTCTGTTACTACTGAGAACTTTTAATAAGTAATCGTATTCACTTCTACATGTTTTCTCGTAAGTAAGTATAAGTATTCTAATACCAGTGATACTAGCCTGGAAATTGGGATTTAATATAACAACTACGAGAACGAAGAACTTAGCATGTGCACATTTACGACCTAACATATACTAACCTGGAAAATATCCTAACCTAACGTAACTAACCCGAATAACTTTTGTTAATACTTACACGGTCACCTATCCAGAGCTGAAACTGTGTCACTTTTAGTGACTCGTTCTGACCCGAACATAGGTGACTCGGTGCGAAACTTGACCCTACTGACCCAGTCTGGGAAATATAGTCCAATTTTGGCGTCGTATTTTTCGTTCTCTGGAGGTAAACTACGGCTCTGGTCACCCCTGACAGAAACACTGTTCAATCGCAAGGAAATTATTAAAAGCTCTTCTTTGTTTACCGGGTCTAAATCGGGTCACCGGGTTAGGTCGGGTTTGAAGCCTAGACCCGGTCGAAAACGACCCGACTGACCTGGTGACCCGTTTCAGCTCTGCACATATCATAACTGCTTGATTATAAAAGATATATTCTCATGTTCCCTCTATGACTGATCACAGTATGAGTTGTAACAAAGAACCATATCATCTGCAAATCTAACGCATTTATTTTTTCGTCAATTGTAATTCTTACTTCGTTATTCAAACATTTCTTTACACTTCCTTCTAGGTTTCTATTGAATAAGGATGGTGATAGACCATTCTTGTCTCAGTACTTCCCCGATTCCAGCTTGTTTTACGTTGCCCTCTGCTTTCACCCTTATTCTCTTATTTAAAAATACAGATTTCTTATAAGTTTTCTATTTTTCATTTCCACACTTGTCTTCCACAACATTTATTGTTTGATCTGATCGAACGCCTTCTCTAAATCAACAAATGTTTCGTATAGCTCCTTAACTTTCTCTATGTACCTCTCACCGATTGTAAATAATAATTCATATCAAACCTTCACAATGTATTTAACCCTGTAAATAAAAATACACTTTTAACAAAATTCTCTGATGCTTTGGTACTAAACACGTTTTTCATAAACCAAACACGTCTATGATATTGAAATTTGTTTAAAATTATTAACACGAAAGATTCAGGTTTACTTGTTTTCATTCATAAGAGTAAATAAATGATCTCACGCCAAAACGGATTAAGAAATGATATTTACATGATTCAAAAAGCACATAAAGCCACTAACTATTGTTAATTTTAGATGGAGGGTAGAAGCCCTCAGTTGCTTTAGAAGCTGAATTGTTTTCGTTATATTTTTCTAATTGCTAAACTTAAAATTGAGACTACGCCTACAGAAAAAAAAAATTGGTCCATTTTGACACACAACCATCCAAAGATTCCTTCTGATTATGCATTAGATTGTGGTATAGAAAAGAACACGCACACATAATAATATTTTATAGCTGTGATGCGCGGTGTTTTTTGAATTAATTAAAAACACTGCTTTTCACTTTGTATTTTTAAAAAAAGAAATTCATAA
>JAGDQP010063571.1:0-11704 GCA_022664845.1 Lepisma saccharinum
TCAGTGTTTCTCTGACTTAAGTATGATTGGATCTTCACTTGGTACTTGTCTGGTTAATTCAGTAGCATATAGACGGGTGGTCGAGGAGCAGCCGACCCAAGCGCTAACTTCAAGAATCGGAAAATCAACCACCATTTTTCCTTTTCAAACGTAATTAAATAAACAACTTACTATCATCTATATTTTTCTGCATAACTAATCTTTTAAATACTTGTCATATAAAATTATAATCGCTTTTATTTATTTAATTTTAGAAGTTTAGTGAATTAAAAAGTTCTCAGTGTATGAATTCATTTGTGAAAATTTTCAATCATTGCCTCTCAACTGTTGGTAGCACTGGCTGTGCGTAAAACCCTCCCAATTAAAATTGGATTCCTTTAGTTTGTTTGTATTATAAGAATATGGTAAAAAAAAATATTTTTATATGGGCCAGTTTAGTAACTTTGGACTTCGGCCCGTCACGATTTGCCTTTAGCTGTTAAGTGTTAAAATCCACACCCATGCCCCTGCCGGGACTCGAACCCGGGACAGTTGAGTCGATAGCCTACAGCCGCAGACCGCTCGACCACCCGGCCGGCTATAAGAATATGGAATGAGCTTTAAACAAAGGGGAGATTGATGACCTTATGCAGTAGCGTATCTCTGTAAATCTAAAAGTGTATTATACGTTTCGCTACAAGCTCAGAATGAGAACATTTTTCTATTGGGAGAAATAGTGCGCCAGACTATTGTTAATGCCACGCTTCCAGGTGGAAGTCTGGGCAAAATGTTAAAGGATATTTCAATGCGATTTGTTTTCCTGCGTGCATCTGATGCGCTCTTAAGTAGAGACAAAACTCAAAACCCAAACTAATAACTGTTTGTAGAATTTTATCCGCATGGTTTAGACCAATGAAAACTGTTCAATGACTCAAATAATGTCTTCCTGTTATTATGGAGCTGGTTGGAAGAACTGGTCTCCAACCAGGCCCTTCCTTGATGGCGGATAGGAAAATGTTCACCAGATTGGTTGGTACCGGAAATATCTCGTGGCGGATCAAAATCTGAACTGCTGCCTTACAGTTACTAGAGCGACCTGCAAAAGCAAAGATAACCCCTAAGAAAAAATCATGGTGGTGGGGATAAGTTTAACTATTAGTACTCTGAGGCTGAAGATGACATCGGCAAGACTCAGAGATGGATATATGGAAGCATCTTGGATGTTCGCCTTTACTGCGATGTGGAAAGCAACGGGAAGCCAAACCATTATATTCCTTAGTTTCAAACTGCAATTTGAATCCCAATGATGATTGGGATTTATCACAAGACAAAACATTCCGAATTTAAACTACCTCTCTATGTGGATCTCTGGAAGGATTCGGATCTCCAGGCATTGTGTAACTGGAGTAGAAGACGAACCGTTCTTCTCTCTTTCAGCTACAGTCATGAGCTGCAACCGTTCTTCAATCTTTTATCACTGAAGTTGAGACGAACACATCTATTTTGCATTATCTGTAATCTTTCTTCTAGACTGACATATTTTCCAGACTACGTCATAATAATAAAAAATCGGGAATACGAGAGACCAAGGTAATTTTAACCCGTTTTATAAGGATGCTTTTCAGAAGATTGAGTGTATGCATTTCATATGCAATTGTTTTACATATTAGTTTAACATGTTCTTAAACCATGACCATGATAGAGATTCTTCAAGAATAATACCGAGATATTTGTCTTTATCTTCTCATTCTATATCCTCATTTATAATGGAAACTTTTGAAATGTACGAATATAGATTGAATTTTGCTAACATATTTGGGGACCCTATTATTATACATTAAGCTTTGTGTGGATTAAGCGTCAAACCGTTGTATTCTGACCAAACGTGTAATGTTTCTAGTTCGGAATTAATTTTGCTCACTGTATTGCCAAGATCACTAGGTTCATATGTTCTAGCCTGTGCGTAGTCTGCGTATAAATGATAATTATATTTAGTGAATTGAGATCTAATGTCAGTATAAAAACCTAGAAAATAGCCATAGATCAAACTTTAGTCGCGTTGTGGAGGTCCGCAAATGAAGTTCTTCCAACCTGAGCAAGACCTGTTCGATAGAACAGCCTACTTTCGGTCGATCAGGTATTAGTAAAACCACTGCACTGTCTGC
The DNA here is from genome assembly GCA_022664845.1 of Lepisma saccharinum. Taxonomy (NCBI): domain Eukaryota; kingdom Metazoa; phylum Arthropoda; class Insecta; order Zygentoma; family Lepismatidae; genus Lepisma; species Lepisma saccharinum. The sequence goes on from JAGDQP010063571.1 coordinate 2,145, forward strand.
TTGGTAAAGTTGAAGTTATGTTCTAATTTAGCAAGAAAAATGCCATGTTCAACAGACTGAAAAGCTTGACTGAAATCTAGGAAGGGCTAAAATAATTATTTTTTTTATTATCGATGGCTTTTCGGATGGCATAAGTGATCTTGATAAGTGCTGTCACTGTACTGTGACCTTTCTCAATGCCCGATTGATTCTCAATGAAGAATTTGCTTTGACCTATGTGCTTAGTGACTTGTTGGTATATAATAATTTCCAGCATTTTGGAAAGACATGACAAAATGCTGATGGACCAGTATTCGCTACGTTCTGTTGGGGTATTTTTCTCATGCGTCGATCGCAAGCATAGTTTCCCCACTGATGGAAATATACTTGTTAGAATGGACTTATCTACTATTGTTGTCAACGGATCCACAGCGTGTGCTATGATCATTTTAATGAATTCTATTGATATGCAATACAAGCCTACAGTAGACCTTTTAATCTTTTTATTAACCTGATGTACCTCTATTGGGAAAACATAAAAGAAATAGTACGTATCTTTTTGTTATTGCTTTCACCACTGTTTGCAAGTTTTCGAATGGTTCCCTGTTTCATTGTCATATCAATATAGCGGTGGGTTGGAAATCAAATCATTCAATATATTGCAATCTTCAGAAATTTATTCATTGCTATTCATTATATTTATACCTCAATTGTTGATTTTCCTCCATAGTAGTCTGTCATCTCTAAGATCCTCAACTAAACCCTCAAAATGTTTTTTTCACTCGCCGTTTAGCTTCGACACATCGGTTTCTAAGTCTTGTGTATTTTACAAAAGACTCCTGACAGATTTCGGTTTTAGTATTTACTTCCTTCCTGTATTTATTGTAATCTGTATCTCTCTCCAATCTCAGTTGCCATATAAAATCTGTCATCCAGCGGTTTGAATTGTGTTTGACTCTTTTGCCTTTCCGTAGTACTTTATACACAAATAAAGTATTTGCGAATTAAGAACATCTACATTATCATCCACCAATATATTGAATGTTACCAACTGTCGAAGTATAAGAATGGCATCTGCATTTAAATTTTATTTATTTATATTTCTAACAATTCGATATGTCTTTATTTTATTTTCCCTTCTTGTGGGCTTAAGTGAATACACAACGTAGATTAAATTGTGACGGGAAATGCCAGAGAGATGCAGTTTGCCGTATTTTGTAACTTGCTCAGGATAAGATGTTGCGATATGATCGATGGCCGTACTTCGGAGGTAAACTGCACTATGTCACTTTCTTGACAAACTCAACCTTAGCACATAGTTTTGTACATTTGAACGTGCTCTTACTGGAGGAATACACAACTATGTCATTGTTTGTTTTGTAAAGATATTGGCAGTTGATAACACAACACTATTTAGCAGGAAATGTGAAAGTGCTTGCTCAAAACAACAAATCTATAAACTGCGCTCGAGTTGTACAAAATGCGACATAGTGTATTTTACCTCAGAGATAAAGATATATATCTAGAAGTAGTTATAAAGAGATATTTCAAGCAAAGGGGGCGTTACGGGTAGGGGAAGAAAAATTAAATATATTAGATTCGCAGATGATATAGTTACTCCTGCAAAAAAATGAGATATCACTTAACAAGATGGTAAACCAGCTGCAGGAAAGCTGTGAGGAACATGAAATGATTATAAACACAAATAAAATGAAAGGGTTAATAATTGGATCAAATCTAACTGTGCCAAACATCAAGATTGGGAGAGAACATTAAAACTAGTAACCAATTTGAAGTACTTGGGTAAGGATATGAAGTACTTGTAAGTGAGGATATGAAATGTTAAAAAATCAAGAGGATAATAGTGTTGGTAAAACAGGTGTTCACTAAAAAGAATCCCTTCTGCGGATCGATGAATAAAGAGTTGAGGAACAGATTAATTAAATGTTTTGTATGGAATATTGTGCTGTATGTTGCAAAAATGTGGGCTCTACGAAACTGTTAAGAAAGAAAATTGGAAGCCTTTATGATGCGGGCATGGAGAAAAATAGAAAAAATAAGATGGATACAGAAGATAAAAAACGAAAAATAGGGAACAACATGACACTTCGAAATATATTAACTATTGAAAAATAACTTGTTAAGTCTAACTTTAATATTGATCCCCTTTAAGTGGAAAGTATGACCTATCATGTTTTATCCTGTGGTTTTCATAATATACTTTTATTTAGTTAATGTTCTGCTACGTAATCATAAAATTGTATTTTATCACTTTATATCAGCACTTATAGCTTAACAAACATGTCCTCTATAGTTTGAGTCGCATGAGGTAGAAACATTCTAATCTTCACAGTATTTACAGTAGTACTGTATTTGTCTCTAATAGTAAATACAAAAACTAATAATTAAAAGAAAAGAATACAGTTTTGAGTATTACCTTAAAGTTTATGATTCTAAGAGAACGATCTAAAGTCATGTCAACTCGCACTCTTTCGTGTAAGCGAAGTGATATGGTGCCACAAGGTGTTGCTAGAACTCCAAATCCTATATCCTCTAAGTCACGCCAGTTCTCCTGTAAAAATAATAATATAGTTAGTATTATATGCACTTTACGTGTTGCAAAATGATCATACAGGTGATAGCATAGATGAACCACATAATTATCAAAATATAGATATTTCACTAGTATCTTAAAATGTGAACAAAGGCATAGAATGGAACATTTTATGGAACTTAGGGAGGATTTTATGTAAGCAACTAATTGTATTTCTTAAAAATCAATCTTGTACCAAAACATGCTGTTTGTACTGTTGGAAAAATACTGTAAAACATTCCAAATTTGGATAGGATAAACACGAAATTTTGGGTTGCACGAATATCACCTGTCTACAGTATGTTGTATACAAATGACTTCAAGGACTGATATAGAATTATATTAATCAAATTTAGGGTCTGTTCTACAATCGACGGGTAAGCTTCTGGCCAGGGCTAAGTTGAGGCCAAGTCATAGTTTGGCCAATGAGAGTACGCAAAATGAGACTTGGCCTCAACTTAGCCCTGACCAGAAGCTTAGCCGTCGATTGTAAAACTGACTCTTATTCGCGAAAACTTTACTTTTCTATCTTACGGCTCCAAGCGCTCTTGCTATTTGATAATTAGAAATAATTTAAACAAAATTTGGGTTTACGAATAAACTCAGTCAGACCTTTACGGTTATGAAAGTTTAACTCAAAACTTTTAAGCGTTTACTTTTGGGATTTCCAATTTGACGTAGATTCAAGAACCATTCGAAATTCTAAGATAAATTATAAACAGGGAAGTTACCAAAGTTTCAAAATTTTCTTTGACATCAGTATTTTGCATAGGGAATTGTTACTATGTGAAAAAAAATCTTAGAATTTGACATAGATTTAGAGCAGTTTGATTTTTTAAGATTTATTAATAAACAGAAAAGAACATTGGAGACCTCCTAAATGTGCATATGGAAAAGAAATGGGAAAATCAAATGAACACAGAAGGTGCGTAATGAGGTAGTATTAAAAACTGTAGCCGATAGAAGTAAAACACTGGAGATAATAAACAAGAGAAAAAGAAACTGGCTAGATCATTAATTGTACCGATATTATATATTAAGGGATGCAATTGAAGGCACGGCTGAAGAAAATGATGATGAAGTAGATGAGTAGAACTAATCGTCGCCATTAAGAAAAACAAATTGTATACTGAGACTAAAAGAAAGCCAAAAGATCGAGATTAGCGGAGAAGGCTTACCGTGTCTTGAAAAATCTGCCGACTTCGGTAGAACATTAATAATAGTTTATTTATTTAGAATCATGCTATGAGCAGCCGTACAAAAAATAATATAGCATTATGTCAGAATAAAGTATTACATATTTGTCTTACAGTAATACAATCTTTAAGATACATACAGAAAGTTTAAAATTAACTACATTGTACATAGTGGAGTAACTAACATCCATTTCGCGATTTAAACTCTGTCCTCATAGTGTTTGATTATTCTACGTAGTAGAAAATCATTTTTACATATCGTTTTTAAACATGTTTTTTCTCGTGTTGTACGACGGTATAGTCCACACTATTCTCTCAAGTATATGTGTAGATTGTAATTTATTATCCAAAATTTTACATAAAAAATCTTTGTCTATTTCATTCCTTCTTTTGTGTAGTTTTTCCATATTGAAAAAAAACACCAGTAGTCGTAGTCGTATTTGAAATACGGTAGGTGAAATTAAAAGCAAAGTAATCTCATAAAACATTTTTGGGTAGCTTCAATTAAATTACAACAAGTTTTGGACAGGTCATTCCATATTGAAGACATATATTCACCCTTTGTCCTATCCAATGATTTATATAACGTTATAAAAGTACCAGGATTGATAAATTCCCTCCATTGATAGAATATGAAACCTATTAGTTTTCTAGTTTCAGAGGTGTTTTTTGCTACTTGTCCATTAAATATATTTTTTTCCTCAAAAGTTATACCGAGATCTTTAATTTAAGTTGCTTTAACAATCTTTGTTCCACCTATTCTATATGCACTGGCATAGTATTAGGTTTATTAGTATAGCCTACAAAGAAAGTTTTTTGAGTATTAATTTTCATTTTGCTTTCACTACACCAAGAACTAACTGTTATGATATCGTTTTGAAGTATTACATTATCAATTTTGGAATTTACATCATTAACTATTTTTATGTCATCAGCATATAACAACAACACTGAATTTGTCACTAACGGGCATAGGTCGTTTATAAAAATATTAAATAATAAAGGCCCAAGTGGAGAACCTTGGGGAATTGAATTATTTTTTTTTGACAGGTTCGATTCTGTATTGCCTATTTTCAACTTAAATTTTCTATTTGTAAGATAATTATGAAACTATTTAATATATCTTGGGTATAAACCCAATTTATCCAATTTACCAATTAATAATTCATGGTTCACAGTATCAAAGGCTTTAGATAGGTCGATGTATATCACATCACACTGTGATCTACTTTTAACGTGCCCTTGTACAAAGTTCGATAATTGTACTAAATTCGTTAAAGCTGATCTACCGGGAGTGAAACCATGTTGGTTGGAATACAATTTATGCTTTAGGTGGAACTGTAGGTGTTAAGTGACTATGCTTTCAAATAGTTTAGCAAATACATTAAAGATTGTTATTGGTCTATAGTTACAAAGCAGTTCCTTATCACCACCTTTAAGTACTGGTACCACAAAGGAACTTTTCCATTCATCTGGATATATACCTTCATTTAATGACCTGTTAAAGGTATCAGCCAGTATCGATTCCAAAGTGTATGAACAATTTTTAATTATATAAAGGTAAGCAAGAAAATTCTGTCGCTTTTTCACCCACCACCTTCGAACATCGATATGTCACCTAAGACGTACCTGGAAGATCAAAAATAGTCCCCATCAGCATCGACGATCTTCTGCCAACGTTCTGGAAGGCCATGGATTCCATCGCGGTAGAACTTGGTGGGTCGTGAAGCCAAGAAGGTATCAAGTGTATTTTGCACCTCTACTATGGATTTGAACTGACGTCCTCTAAGGTGATTGTCCAAGGAATGTAACAGGTGAAAATCGGAGGGTGCAATGTCCGGGGCGTATGGAGGATGCAATAGTGTTTCCCATCCAAGGCGTAGAATGGTGTCCCGGGTCATCCTAGCCACGTGCGGCTTAGCGTTGTTCTGTAACAGGAGGACCTCTCTGCGATTCAGAAGTGCTGGCTCCAGAGTTTTGAGTTTTTCTTGAACACGGCTCAACTGCTGACAGTACACAGTTGCATTGATGCTCTGAGCAGCTAGTAGCAGTTCCCGATGCACGATGCCGCGAGCAGTCCACCAAACACACAGGAGGACCTTCTTCTGGTGCAGTGCTGGTTTCAGCTGTTTTGGAACCGGTTCATGGGATGCTAACCAATAATGACAGCGCCGTGGAGCTTCGTACAGGACCCACTTCTCATCACTGTTCATGCAAGGATCAACTTTTCTTGGTTTCTTCCTATTAACATTTTTCTTAGGAACATTGGCGTCGAAGATTTTATAAATACTGTTATAATCGTTGTCGTGTATCTTTGTACATAATAATAATAATAATAAATAGGGAACTTATGCATATTTTAAAATTTCCGTAATTTTGGTATTTTATAGGTTTAAGAAAATACTTTACAGAAATGAAAAAGTCTTAAGATTTAACAGTTTCCATAGAACTTTATCCGGTAACATGTAAGATCTTATTGTTATAGCCAGATAGACATGTAAACAAAAACAAGACCAGTAACATAAGGAGCTCAATTAGAAAGCAATCCAAATGTGTTCATCATGCCAAACTGTTCAGGTTTCTTCTCAGTCGATTTTTTAAAAGATGAAGAAGATTTTAAAAAATACACACACAGACAACGAATATGTTATTTCAATCTGTGAATTTAATAATTTCGTTTTGTCATAGTTTGAGATTTACGTAACTTCATATAAATTTAATGCTCACATGCACAGAATGTCGTGTTTCTTATTTCGGCTATAGTGTTGCAGTGATTATACAATATTAGTTCTTTCATCCGACACCCACACTGAATTCTGTTGCAATTCATTCATCCCATAACTCTCAAAATTAAAAAAATGAGATAAGGTCAAGAATGTAATGCTAAACATGTCGTACGTCATCCCTCAAATCGTGATACATGTGTAAGCAATAACGTCCGAGAAACAAAGAGAACAATACAGACCACAAACTGCAATACTTAAGGATGATCATAGAAAAACACCTTGATTTTCTCGAAACAGTTTCATTCAGGGTTGTGGGATTTATGCACGATGCCAAAGAATTGCAAAAATTAAAAATATTAGGCTAAAATCGTATATTTGCAGGGGTCTTTCAGTTTTACTCAAACATAAATACGAGTAGATGGTATCACTTTTTTTTTCAACGGAATCTTATGCGAGCTATGTGTTACCGACGTGAAATTAAAATGTTAGCGCATATTGAAGACAAAATTTTACTCAGACGGATGGTCAGTTTTGCGGGGTGCACACTGGATAATTAAAATATGGTCTTAGTTTAAAATATCACCATTTCACATCTATAAGTTTTCAACCACTTATAAATTACCAGGTATATTGAAGTTTGTATTTCTTGTCAATATTCAAAACAAGAAATTGGGTCTAGGTTAGGTTATTTTGTGTAAGCCTCATCTACTCATATCGGTGCTCTGTCCATACATTTATTATCTGTTTTATTGTCCGGAATTCTTTTTCGTGGAACGTCCAGAATGTTAGATGAATTATAAATATGCTCAAATACAGTATGGTTAGAAAGTTTGATAGGCTTATTATTCAGCAAAGCAAACACAAATAATTGTGAAAGATCAATTTCATGCCTAAAACTCAACTACAAACATTCTTTTAGGTTATGGGATGGCATTAAAATTCTTTTTGAAATTATGCTGTGCTTTCAATAACTTCTGTCCCTTTTTGTTTCAAATTTTAGCCTAGAAAGAATAAGTGCTTTTTTGCTGAAATTTTAGAAACAGGTGAGGGAGATATGTAAAGATTGAATATGGCTAAGTGCATAAATATTCGATAAAGGTTTCGTCGTTTTTCGTAGCAAAAACTTCAAAAGTTATATTTTTCTTACGGTAAATCAATGTTAAAATACTCACAGACAGATAAAACTGTGAAGATGAATCAAATATTGCAGGTTATTTAGAACTAAATTCCCCGTACTCCTGGATCTAGGTAGACAGACACACCGTGATACACCCCTAAACCCAACGTAAATACGTCATTTTCAATCTCTTCCTAGATGCATACCAAACAACACAATCTACTAATGAAACAACCGAAATTGTTAAAGTGATCTCTAGTGTGTTAGGGTGTGCTCGCTATTGGTGATTTGTGAAGTCGTGCAGTACGCGAAATCAAATACTAAATTGCTTCCAGCAATATTTGGTTCATCTTCACATTTTTATCTGTATGTGAGCATTTTAACATTGATAACCCATAAGAAAAATATCATTACGCAGTTTTCGCTCCAAAAATGATGAAATGTTTGTCAAATATTTATGCACTTAGCCTTCTTCAATTTTTACATATTTTCCTCTTATGTTTACAAAATTTCAGCGAAAAATATTGATTCTTTCTACCCTAAAATTGGAAACAAAAAGGAGACAGGAGTGTTGGAACATACTCTATATATATTCTTCACGTTCAAGGATATCATTCATGCTGAAACATTTAGAAATAGCATAACACATCTAGGCAACAATATATCAGATAGTTTCGAGATTCACAGCGGTATGAAACAGGGTGATCCCTTGTCACTACTACTGTTTATCTTTGCGTTAGAATATACAATACTGAAAATAAAAGAGGACAAAAAGGAACTAACATTGAATGGCTTAAACCAACTTTTCGAATACGCAGGAGGGGGCGATATAGTAAAACCTATAACTTACCAGAATCCTGCGAGGCTCGTAGGTCTGGGGGTGAATGTTGAAATAACAAAAATATGATAACAAGCCAAAACATAGTGATAATGATGGAAATAGATACATAATAATTAAGAATGAGTTCATAGAGAAAGTGAATGAATTTAAACACTAGAGAACAAATGTAACTACAAAGGACGAAGTTACGGAAGAAATAAAAAAGTCGCTTCTTATCGGGCAACCCATGATTCTATTTAGTCCAGAAGCTCCTAACCTCGTGATTAATGTCAAGCAAGCTGAATTTTAAAATATACAGAACGTTATAATATTTTACGGTTGCGAAAGTTAGAGTACGACCGTGTCAGTTGAACATTAATTACGTGTATTTGAAAATAAGGTTTGAGAAAGATATATGGACCAAAACGGGGCGAGATGACTGGAGAATGGAAGAGAGTGCATAATGAAGAATTCCATGGACTCACCCAATGTTGTAAGAATAATGAAATAGAGACAACTAAGGAGGGGATGGCCACATAGCTCGGATGGGGGAAAAGCGAAGGTTATATTCCATTGTGATTGGAAAGTCAGAGGAAAAGAGACCGTTAGGAAGATCGAGAGGTCGTTGAAATGACATATTAGAAGAGATCTTCGCGAGGTAGATTTTCATATTGAAAACTAGCTTGATGGTGCTCAGAATAAAATCCAACGGCGAACGTTTCTTACTTCGGCGATGAACTTGCGAGTTCCGTAAGACATAGAGTTAGTTAGTATTAGATAGTGCAATTAAGAATAGTTAGTAGAGCGTTGCCGTAACAATCGGAAGATCCTAAAACGATCCCAGTGGCCGCCCTGCTTGATAGGTTTTCAAGGGTATTTCCTCAGTTACACCATGCAAATGCCAGGATGGTATCTAAAAACTAGGCCCTGGCCGCCTACCTTCTAACGTCCTTTCTTCTACCCTATTCCGACAGGAGCCTGAGATACCAAAGGCCATAAATAAATTTAAATTCCACTTAAGAATAAACTCTTGCACCAATTATGTCAAAATGAAACTTGAATGTCTCGATAAATATAAGAACATGGATTTATATACGTACTTCTTAAACTTGTTAAATCTGAATATGGA